>JASMMZ010000001.1:23013334-23063660 GCA_038502455.1 Anisogramma anomala | reverse complement strand
CTCTACTAGTAAGTACTAATGCCCCTCTACTAGTAAGTACTAATGGCCTTCTACTAGTAAGTACTAATGCCCCTCTACTAGTAAGTACTAATACCCCTCTACTAGTAAGTACTAGTATACAGATGTCATCTCCATCTCAATCCTCCTATCCCTCAATATACTATTCCCTAGTCCCCTTATTAGTGTTCCTACTAGTGCTACAGTAGATATCCTCATCTGCGGAGTATTCTTCATCCTTAGTATAGAGACGTACTAAGTACTGATAGTTGTATCAAGTACTGACTGACCCTGTTGCTGCGTACAAACTGTGCCTATTGTATTTTCAACACGTTATAACTAAGGTTACGCCCAATAGCGCCCTGGAAAGGTTTATAGATAGTAATAGGCTGATCCTACGGATTACAGGTTACATAAACCGCCTGGCACGTAACGTATACAAACAAAAATGCCCTAGCAAATTGAACGATTGCCAGGGGAGCGGTGGTAATAGTTATGTGTAAGAAAAGCAAATTTAGACCTATTAGCAAAAGGTATATTATTAGTGGTTTATAAGTTTGTGATACGGTAACTTTGTGGTGAAAGATTTATGTACGGAAGTTAATAAAGTCGGGATTCGGGATTGTGGTGAAAAGGGCCGCAATTGGAATTAGTTTATGTGTAAAATAGATTGGAAATAGTAAGGGTTCGGCATGCGGATTGAGGAGAGAATTGAAAACATACCGCGAATAAGTAATTGGTTGTAATGGCGTGCGCGTACAAAACAAAAAGTCGCTAGCGTTGAAATAATAGTCAATTACAGTATAGTCAAGTTAATTATAATTACAGTTATTTGATTATATTGATTGCAAGTTAACTAAAGAAAATTGAGATTGATTGTATTGACTGCAAGTCAAGTATAGTAAGTGCCCACTTCAGATTATGGCACGGGCTAAGTAGTAGCCCATGCAAATTAGTGTGCAGCTCGGATATTGGTCTGTCAAACTTAAAAGTAACTCATCACCACTTTTAATGCAATACCAGTTACTTAAACCAGAGATTCGAATCGACTATGTTGCTACAATAAAGGCCTACCAACTCAAACGGATTTATAGTTTCATAAATAAGGCGGGTCAATAAAAGTTAGGGAACCAATCATTTGGAAGGGTTCATCTTGTACAAATCGAATGCATAGAAATGTATGGGAATACACAACGTGAAAAGACCAATACTGCTATTATATTTGATGAAGAAAAAGAAAAACAAGCAGCTCAAATTCAATGGGTTACTTTCATGATATAGTTGCTTTGAACTATAACCGAAGCCAACTTTATAGCAAAACCTACAACATTAAGCCCTATTTTATATTCCCCTAGTAAAAGATTTTAATATGGTAACCTATTTCTACATTGTTATAAAATGTAACATCTTCATCTTCGACCTTACATCAACTATTTTGGCATGTGTGCACGGACCACCTTGTTAAGAAAGGTAAGGAGACGACTGCATTGTAAACCCTAACAGTGCCCACTTTCAAGAAAAAATTTCAAGTTCAGCCGTCCTCGACACCATCGCATCACATGCACCCCATTCCACCACAACATCACTAATTGACTTTACCACCACTTGAATCTTTTCCGGCGACCCCTTTTTAGCTGTAAAGATCGTCGTCGACCCGGCGCACTACCCGCACAGCGGTGCATCCAGAGAATAGCCCTCACAAACAATGATTTCGTCTCTCGTCACTTGTGCCAACGTAGCTTTTCAAACTTGTATTACGGTACAAACAAAGTCTTGTTTTTGATTTTTAAGGGCTTAAAGGCCTTTATTATAAGCACTCGCATTTAGCGTCTTTATTTGTTTATCGATTTATTTATTTATTCATTTTTGAGCCGTCACCACCTATATTGGCACCCCGCTCGCTTAGCGGGGCTTTCGCCTTTGACTTTTTTTCCTTCTTTTTGGATACCTTTACCCGTCCAAGAAAGACTTTTCTCGGCACACCACCCACTCAGTGATGTACCCCTTTTTACGTTGTTTTATACTCCTTAAGTTTACGGCCCGTGGCAAAAATGTTGCTCGAGTTGTGAAGTATATCTTCCCCACTGCTACGGGCTTTCGACCAAGGTATATGTGTTTTACAGGTCGTTTACTCTTTTAAGCCTGTCAAATATTCAATGCAAGTAGGCGTCGAACGGGGACTGCGACGGCCGCACAACATGGCCCAGTCAAGGCTACAGTTTTCATGCCCATACAATGTTACGGGTCTCTAAATTATAGGATACCTTAAAGTCTTGTTTGGAGGGCCTTCTTAAGATTCGTTTTCTGGCAAAAGTTTTATTTGTGGTTTCGTTTTATAAGTAAAAGGTGATAGACTTTGTTATATTGCAAGTATATTATGTGGAAACCCTTTTTCGGTACATCTAATGGTGTTGTTGCTCTTTTACGTGGCACGTGAACAAACTTATACAAATGTATTCTATATTTGTAGGACCCTTTAAGTTTGTAGCACGCAATGAGGATCAATACGGTTAATTATAAGACCCCATCGGCATTCAATACATACATAGAACACATTGCCCGAAAATTAGCCACATGTGTACAGAATTAGGTTTTTAATTTTATGTATTTGTTTATTTTAATTTGGGATCAAATAGCTTTTATTTATGATAGTTTGTTTAACGGATTGTACGGTATAGTTTGGAAACATGAATTTTTGAATAGGGTGGTTGTTGTAGGGTAGGAACACTTAAGTTGCGAGCCTTCCTGCCGGCATATGTAACTTTAAGTTAGCGAAGGTCGCACTATATAAGCTATACAGTGGGCATTGCCCCGTGATAGTAAATACAAAAAGAAAATCTTACCACTTTAAAAAACCTGTTACTACATTTTCCAAACAATACTAAGCACATTCCCATGTCAACGAGCGAAATAACACACAAACGAACATATTTCTATAACAATATACCAAACAACATTACGAATATATTGCTACATTAAACTATCAAATAACATTGCTTGTTGACTACTTTCAAATGGATATATATGTGAATATAAAGGTATCACGCGTTGATTATATCCGCAAGAAAACTCTCTAGGCAGGTTGTAAAGCCTCCATATAACAACTCAACAAAATCATATTCTAAATTCATCATCCTCATCGAAAGCCTTCAATTCCTCCACTATTAATAGTACGTATAAGCTGTAATATTCGTCCATCTTCTTTATTTCCTGTCTGGAGAAAGTATGCCGAAATGCTAAAAAGCCAAAGAAAAACGCTCAAGAATTTGTACGATTTACCAAAACTATGTGTAGTACCTTTGTACCAGTCGATAAAACTTTGTCCTCCGAAATTATTGGAAAAAAAGCAAAAGTTTAAAAAGGATTTCAAAAGTTACAGGTAATCTAGCGCGCTAGCACTGATTCAGCAATAACTAACTGTTTAATATATATTTAGTATCTCGATAGATAACATAAAAAATGTACGAGAAAAAACGTGTTGCAAACAAGCTAAAAGAAAATTGTTCAAAAACAACAAAATTATTTTCATTGAGTATGATTTCGATGATGTGAAAGAGCGTAATGAGAAGGGATCAAACACAAATATAAAAGGTTTATTTCATACAGATGATATGCATAAGAACATACAGAAAAATATAATATAAAAAATGTAATACTATTGCTATACTTAATGAAAAAAACAGCTCTAATTAATTGGTTCGTTTCTATTACATATAGGCTTTGGACCATAACTGAAACCTACTTTATAAAAAAGCTCATAACGGTTACTTTACTAAAAGCTTTTTAGTGTGTTTTTGCTTTTACACCAGCTAAAACAACTTAAACCGTTTGGTGAAATATAACGATACCAGCTATGTTCATAATAGTTATAACAGTGGTTGAAAACTTGGATGAAAATGTATATAAATATATTTTTAAAGTAAACCTTTAAAAACGGCATTGAGGTAGATTCAGATAAAGAAGAAGATACGATTAATATAGGTTCAGGATATTGAGATGTGTAAAAATTGAAAAGATTTTCAGTGTTTGGTTTTCGGAAACCATAATAACTAAAGTTGAAATAATACGTAAGGAAATTTTTTAATATGTTAAATAAACTAAGAAATAGTTGTATAACGAGTTGTGAACATGAAGTATCTTATTACATGTTGTGTGGGCAGTATTTCAATTTTAACATCAATAAACGGTAAAGTTTAATAGAATACCAAGGTTTTACGGCTTTAACCCTAAAGGGAAATGCGCATTATGTGGTGGTGCTTGCCGTGACATGGTGGAATGAGCTAGATACTTCTGGGGCAGGATGTTCCAAAAGTAGACTTATAATTTAGAACAAACAACACTCTGCTTTGTTCACCAATGACCCCCATGTGAACCACCCTTTCTTTTACCTCACACAGCAATATCAATGATTCGGACCTTGAGCTAGGAACCATCACAGACCCACACCGGCACACCGGCACACCGGCACACCGGCACACGCTAGCCCCTAGACTCAGCTGGCACTTATCTGATTGAGTGTATTGCATGTTCCTACAGTACAGTCGTATGTCCCGTTTACCATCACGCTAGACTATTTAATGCCGGATGTAATGTATCAGGACTCCAGACCCAATGTGAGGTCTTTTTGGGCAGGAGGAGTGTTTCTTCCAGGTACACCTTCCGAGGTTTGGCCGATGCTGACATAATACTGCTTGAAGCTTGCACTCAAAACCCTGCCCGAGCTTGATCCTAAGCAAAACCTCACCGAGTTGCAAGCCACCCCAACCACCAGTGCTTGCCAATCGAGCCCCATCACCATATCGCTTCCCACGACACCAGCTCAAAATAGCTTCAGCTCTACCTAGAGCCCCAGCATGCCTCCAGGTATGTGCAGAGCATGCACCCAATGTGCCTTTGGTCCACAACGCGACGCGTTACACACGCGTCAAAAGCTCAAAAAGCTTACCAACCTTGTCGGCCGCAGCCACTGACTCCTCTTCCACCACCACAGCCATGAGCGACGAAGAGATGTCCGATGTGGGCATCACGCGTGATGTGGTCCCTAGGAAGGACAAGGCTCGCAAGTCATACAAGGAACCTGATCCAGATGACTTTGACGAGGAGGAGGAAGATGCCAAGCCCAGCACCGCTACCGGCGGTGCCGAGGACGACGATGAGGACAATGAGGATGATGACGGCGAGGACTTGGAAGAGGATGAGTTTGTTGTGGAGAAGATCTTTTCCCACTACATTGCCGAGGATGCAAGTTGCCTTCATCAGCCTGCGATATGTGGACATGCTGACTTTTGGGGCAGGGTAAGCCACGCTTCGAGGTGAAATGGGAGGGCTGGTCCAAGAAGTCGGATCGCACCTGGGAGCCAGAGGAGAACCTGACGTAAGCCCGACACCCCGGCACTCTCTGATGGCCGCCTTGTCAAGACGATTCCTCTGCTGACCATGACCGATTTCTTCTCCAGCGAGAACGCCGCCGAGGCTCTGAACACCTACTACGCCAGCATCGGTGGCAAGGACAAGCTCTTCGAGGAGACGGACGCGGCGCTGTCCAGCCGCAAGCGCCCACGTACGTCGGGCTCCGCCGTGCCGGGCGACGGCAAACGCGCCAAGAAGCAGAATGGACACCCCTCGAGCTCGACCCCGCCTGCGAGCGCTAAGGCTGTCGAGTGGAAGCCGCCGAGCGGTAGCTGGGAGGAGCATGTCGAGACGGTGGACATGTGTCAGGACGAAAACGACGGCTCTTTTGTCGTGTACCTGACGTGGAAGAACGGCAAGAAGACGCAGCACCCCAAGGAGGTCACCTACCGCCGGTGCCCCCAGAAGGTGCGTACCATCCATTCCCTCGGGTCCTGCAGGTCCGCCGAGGTCCTGCAGGTCAATCGCATGAACTGGAGCGACGAGCTGACAGAATCATAGATGCTTCGGTTCTACGAGCGGCACATTCGCATCTCTCGCGACGGTGAGCCCGTGTCCATTGGTGGTGTGCCGACCTAGCGGCGTCAGCTGTACACACCAACAGGATCAAGCGGCGTGGAGAGTCGAGAAACGCTCCAAGAAATCATGGTGGTGCCGGTATGGCACCAGCAGCGCCAATAGGATGCGTCGAGTAGACTGCCCCTGTATTCTGAGGCGTCTATATCCCCGGAATCCACCTTCTCAGAGTCCAGCACTGTATCGTTTACCATGGCCACTTCCATCTGCGACCTGGCCATCCCCTCAGTCTTGATTTTAGCCGCGCTAGTCTTGTATTTCGACTTATTCCATGTTTCTTGACGAGTCCGTGAACAGCATGATCAGATTGTGAGAGCATAGGGGGAGGGGAGAGGCATTGATGGTGTTGGTATTGGAATATTCGCGGGATGAGCTGTGACTGCGAGGGGGAATATGAAAACCTTATATTCTGTGTGCTTGGACTGACTGCTCTGTTTGTCTTGGAGCTGGTTTGGAGTTTCTTTCACCAGTCCCTCACCAACTTTCTCATCCACCTGGTATAGGGAGTCAATACAAGGGCTTTACTTTTGTGGCTTTCCAGAAGGTGTACTCCAGTCATCTTACCAGGGCCGTTCCCGACAAGCCTCCGAAGGAGCTGAACCGACATCCCAACGGTATTTGACATGATCAAAGCTGCGCACTGCCCGAATCATACTGAACTGATGGAAGTGGCACCGACGCTCGCCACGAAAACCGACATCGCCCCGAAGCTCGGTAGCAGCAGCTTGGGTTTTGCAATCAGGCTGTGTCCATGTGTGTCGTGATTGTGATATGGTCCCTTCCTCCTGCCTGAATGGACTTGTCTGTGTGTGCATCGACGTGGTGGGTCCAATGTGCCTGCTGTGACAGAGCAACAGCGGCCATCATGATACCTACCTACCCACCTATCCCAGGCTGTATCCGCCGCTCTGTGTTTTTGTTCTCTTTCCCAGCATCAGATCCAAAATCATCCTTCGAATACCATTCTTCCAATGCTCCGAGGGCTCATCCTACTCAAATCTTACGGACAAGTAGACTCGAGAACATTGGGGGACATCATCATGGCATCCCCATCCCAGCAGCATCCGGTCACGGTATCTTCTCAAAACACCATCGCAGTGTTTCCACCTCCCTGCCGGCCTGCAGGATGACCTGGGGCGTTTGCAGATGGAAAGGGTCTACTGGGAGCACTTCAAGGCCCTACCCATATAGCCGCCACCAGCAGCGCACCAGCAGCCCCAGCAGTTCACCGCGCCGTCTGGTCCGCAGCAACTCCCAGTGCCATCCATGCATCACCCTTCGCTGCCGGATGCAGGTCAGCGACCATGCGTGCCTGATCGATCGGCAGAACCCATAGCAGGGTGTGTCATCATGGAAGACTGACTGTATCAAGACCGGATGATGTAGTATTCGCTCGCACATGATGACAACACTCGTGGTGTGATTCATCAAATCGGATAGTATCTATTGGGCGTGGTCCACTCAGGACCATCCACGGAAACTACTATACATAAGTAGCAAGAACCGAGAAATGATAGCCAACTTGCCTTGGTAACAGATGTAGCCCAGGTAGCCGACTACGATGGAGGCACCTGAGGAAGTTCCATTGGTAGGGGTCAAGCGGTATGGTCCATCATCGCAGGAATGAGCAAGAATGGGACAAGAGGGGTCCGTCCTGCGAGCATCGATTCTGCTGCGGCGTGTTGCGGCGTGTGCAAAACAAGGCTTGGGCGCATGTATGCTAGGTGGAGTGGGTGGGTGGGTGGGAGGACAGTTTGGTTGAAGGGGTGGATGTAGGTATTGTATTGGCATGGACGGCAAGAACTCGAACTGCATCGGAAGTACTGTAGCAGTGGGGGAAACCACGGCGCCCGGACCCCCCGCCCGGCATCACGTCAGATGTACTCTTTGCTCGCCGCGCTCAAGGCCTTGTCCGTGCCCGTCTCGAAGCGGCGCAGCTCCACGCTGGCCGGAACCTCGCATTCGCGGTACGGTCGGCGCTGCGGCCGTGGCTCGGACGGCGGCCCCGACGCCTCGGTCGCCCGGGATCCCCGCAGGCGCGGCGCCATCTGCTGGAAGAACTGCAGGAGCGTGGGCGTCGACCCGCAGATGATGAACAGGTTGGCCTCGACCTCGCTGCGACAGGGCAGAGCGGAGGCCCGCGTTCCAATCAGCAAAGACAAGACTCGTGGAGATCGGGAGCGCGCGCTTCTGACTGACAAGGCATATCCAACGGTTGCGTAGTCCCAGGTGGGGTCCACCGTCTTCAGCAGAGGGAAGACGTAGGTGAGCCGGAGAACAGAGATGATGACCGTCCTGGCGCGTCATTAGCAGCGCCGGGGACGCGTCCTGGTCCTGGGGGCGACAGCTGCCCGTGTGCTTACATGGTGCCCAAGCTGAAGACGGCCAGAAAGGCCAGCTGCTTGGACCGCGGCATGTTGAGGCCGAAAACCATGGGGATCGGCAGCACGAACAAGATGAGGTCGGTGACGATGTTGCTGACGGATGTGGCGATGTAGAGCGGGGGGCGGTCCAGGCATTGGGACTTGTCTGCATAGGCACTCCACGACATCCATACCGGCTGGCACGTGAAGAGCAGGAGACCGGTGATGATGATGGTGTAGCATGCCACGACGCCTATCGAGACACACACCAGGATCCGGAACTTGGAGAAGGGTGCAATCCGCAGATAGACAAAGAGGAGGGAAAGCTTCGTGAAGCCGTTGCACATCATGTAGATCGTCGACGTCAAATAATTGGTCTTCCCTCACGCGAAAGAACGGATCAGCTCGACGCAACCGGACGTGGGAGGGCCGCTAGGGAGACAAGCAAGCACAGACGGGGTGCGAAAAGCCTCACAAGGACAAAGCGCTCGTACTTGTCTACGGACATCTCCCAGCCATGCACGCCGTAGACCTTGATCGCAAAAGAATCTGCGTGGCCGCGTCAGTCCCGCACGTGCGAGCTGCCAGGCCATGGCTCCACGGGAAATGAAGCCAAAAAAAGGAAAAAAACTCACGGACGTTGAGGGCCTGGGTAATCATCGCCGACAGCTTCCTCTCGTCGTCAGCATCCACGATCCAACAAACCACGAATAGGACGAGAATCCAGGCTTCACTTACCCATGCGAGGAACATGAACCCTGGCCATGCCCAAGTCGGCGTCTCAGTGGGACTTCATACCGTACCATCACAAGACTTGGACAGTGACACGTACCGTCGTCGAAGCCCAGCCCGCCACCCAGATACTTCCTGGTGTAGAACCTTTGCAGCAGCGCCATGGTTGCCAAGGGGCCCCCAACGGCAAAGATCAAGTAGTTCTCCAGCGCCTTGCGTTGGACTGGGTTCTCAAAGTCGACCACATAGCCGTCGGGGGCTGGCAGCACGGTCCGCACGCCATTTGTCAGAGGAAAATGATGGGGGTCCATGGAAGGGGGCAGTGCGAGTGCGAGCGCTTGGGCGTTCGTTGGCTCCGAAGCTGGCGAATAACACAATTCGATCCGTAAGTCAGTCTGGTGACTTGGGGATCGTTGGAAGAAGGACCTGACGAGGGCAGCTTGCAAGGCGATGCATGTGTTCTTATCGCCCCCTCTCAGTTGTTGTCGGGCTTTCGCAAGGACAGCCTGTCACGACGACAAATTACTGTGGGAAAAATTATTTATCGGGAGAAAACCTTGCTACCACGGGGCATTTTGTCGGTCAAACAACAAATTATGAAAATAACTACCTCTGCCAGGTGCCTGGCCGTGCACCTACTATGCTTCCGCTGACCCAACTTACTACTAGGGTGGCGCGGGGCAGCCGCTACGTGATGGCTGGTAATGCTGTTGTTTTTTCTACTGTCCGAGTCCAAAACTAGCCAAACGGGCCACAATGTGAGGTGTTGTGGCGGTTGGTGGCCACATCTTTGCTCCTACCAGACTCTTCACAGAGTAAAGCCTATGTGCTTAACGTGTGCGGTGCCCCATCTTGCTTGGAGCTGCCCAATGTAATGCTTGCATTGTTACAAGTCAGTATCATAGCCATAAGGTTAGCGCAGTGTTGCGGCACTTGACATTGGCAGTACGCACTTGAAGCGGCAGTAGTACCTACGAAGTGCTGATAGAAACAGTTTCTTGTTCCGTAGGCACCTCTCACAAGTTCAACGATTTAACTGTATGCGATTCAGTGCCATCCATTGTGGTACATTCATACCAACAATGCCGCATGTAGATTTCATGCTATCATTTTCCCGCCAAGTCATTCAAAATTCAAACTTAGGGGAAAAACCCAAAACATAGCAGGTTTTCTGAACCTTGAAACTGCTCACAGTATACGTACCTGTAGTACACATGCTGTCCATTTTTATCTCTATTCGACATACCTGTTTGAGTTTTGAGTGATTACAGAAACTTGGAGAATGGGAAAGACTGAAAAGCATCGGCTGTACAAGTAAGTGAAATTGAAAGTATGTACATACGAAAAAGCAGTACTGTATGTGAGAAACAGCGTTTGCCACCTCCCTTACCACGACAAACCCCACTACGTAGTATCAACTTGAAGATTTTAACTTATTGTCATTTACAAATGTGGCGCCACATTTCAGCACAATATTCGTAGTAACCTGCTGGTTTTTTCTTTGTTTCATTCCTTGCATGGAGCCCATGAAGCTATGGCAAGGTGGTCGGTCACCAATGGGTCGTCTGTATATCTCGTTGTAAAATGAAACGTGCAGTAGTAATTTTGATACAGCACTAAAAAAAGAAAAAGACATTCTTCGAGCAACTCGTCAAAAGCTTGTCGGAAGAAAAGGATTCGAAGTATGTTTCTCAATGTAGTGAAACTGGGCAAATGTATGGTAGTGGTATTCGAAGTGGCATTTTTTGAAAATCTTGTCGGAAATAAGGTACTATTGGTATTACAGTACAAATGCCTGCGAATCCATAACAAAGATGGGACCAATGGGTACATGCATCGTTGGCAG
Organism: Anisogramma anomala; assembly: GCA_038502455.1. Lineage (NCBI taxonomy): Eukaryota > Fungi > Ascomycota > Sordariomycetes > Diaporthales > Gnomoniaceae > Anisogramma > Anisogramma anomala. The sequence continues at coordinate 23,052,737 of JASMMZ010000001.1, read as the reverse complement.
GAAGGAAAAAATTCAGGCGAGATTCCTGTTACGCATGTCTGAGTACAAACATGTACTAATAAAATGAAGGTAATGAATGGGACCAGTCCAAATATTGATATTGTTGATATAGGGTAAAGTTTGATCTGTATGCAACGGTACGTATTTCAACTCTTTGTGTACATATTTTGTACGGCTCGAGAACTACTTATATTAATACACACCAAGTTATTCAAGCGCATTATATATTGAAAACTCGTCCGCGTAATCTTACAATGCAAATATATATTACTTGTACGGCTTTATTTTCGTGCATGTCATTCGGGGGTGGTATTAACCGGTTTCTATACGTTTTTCCAACTATCGTAGTGAAATCATCATTCAATCGAAATAACAGTATTAAAAGCAGAAGTTACTATGGATTTTGAAAACCCGGTGAGACCTGAACGAAAACCACGTAAAATTAAAATTTTAAATTTTGATCATACGATATTATAAGGCTGTACCATAGTATGACTTCGGTTATGACACAAAACTGTCGGCAAGGTCTCTGTACATCAATGTAAGAAGAAGACAGTATTCAGAATAGAAAGATTGGTAATATTGATGATAGATAATCAAGAGGGAGAAGAGGCATCCGGAGAGTGCATGCCTTAGGTAAAAGCTTATAAGCTTTTACCCGGAGCGTGGCACTTTATCATGCACTTTGCCAACGTCCCTCCTAGGGCGTGACATGCTATTATACACTTTGTAAAGGAATATCCTGCAACGTGACATGTTATCGTACACTTTATCAAAATATACATTGTAGCATGATACACTATTATATGCTTCATAAACGTGGTCCCTTGTATATATTAACTATAGTAATATATAATAATATTCATACAGACTGTTGGTAGGACCGTAGATCGTTGCAGCGTTGTCGATTCGAATCGTGGTCGAAGTAACAGTAGTATTGCATTGGTCAAGTGGTGGATGTATTGTTCTAGGTTTGGCAGACCGCTAGCTGGTCTGTACTGTAATTTGTATGGCCAATTGCTTGGCCCGTGCCCTAGTGTGAAGTGCAGCGTACTGCACTCAACTTACACCCAATGCGGTAAGTCCATACAAAGCAATACACTTAACTTGCAGATTAGTATAGTCAACTTTACTATAAGTAAAGTTGACCTACTGCATTGCATGTAGTACTATTCCAACACTGGCGGTTTTTTAGTTTGTACGTACACGTTAGTGTGGTTAACCAATCTTTTCCAGTTAACGCTAAATAGCGACCTCGTCAACTTGCCAACCCCCTGTTAATTTCAATTGACTTTTATATTGGATTACACCCAATTGTATACAAATTAACCCTATTTGACCTTAATTGCTCTGTTACTCCGAGGTCCGAGTTTATCAACTCTCACAAAAAGTTTTTCCGCCATAGTATTTCAGAAGCCTCCGCTACAGCCCTTTACAAGCCTCCACTTTAGCTGTGCCAGTCAAATAGGTCGTTATCGCAGCCTTTACTTCCCTGGCAGTCTTCTAATCTTCTGGCACATGATTTAGGCTTGCCAGGCAGCCTATTAATGTAACTTTCGATACGTATAGTTAGCCTATTACTGTTTACAAACCTTTCTAGAGCCTTATTTGGCATTGCCTTCATTATAACATCTGTGGGATTATCTTTACCGTAAATTTATCGGAATTCCTTAATCTTCCTCCTTTCATACGTTTTATAGAATACTATTACGTCGATTATCAAGCGTTTTTCACTGGTGGTTCCGAGCTTCGAAAGGCATTCGAATAAGTTTTTCGAGTCGGTACAAATTACCACTGGGATAGAAGGATTTATTAATTGCCTAGTAATAAGGTTAGGGGTTTTCCACAATGCTATACCTATATCAAAGCCCGCTATTATACCGTAGACCTCTGAGGCCAATACACTTTGTATAATCGTCTTATATTTAACAGAAGTTAAGTGATTCAAGTTACCAATAATATTAAAATAGTTTTCCCGTTTATCTTCATTAACAAGGATTATAAAAAAAACCGATCTATAAAGATAAATCGGTGTTATTTGTAAAAGACCTGTTTGTAAAAATCATTAACTTAGCTTTCGACAAGTTAATTGAAACTATATTAATCCCGCGGTTCAGGTTTCGCATTTACTACTTAAGCCTTTTATTTAACTGGTCAAAATCCTTATCCATTAACTTTTGTATTTATACAGCGATGAATAGATCGTATAAATACCTTCAGTTGGTATAGGGTAATAATATAACTGTTATGGGCACATTATTTAAGGTACTTTTAGGCCTTAGCCGTATTAGTCTTATTAATTGTGGCTAAAATGATGCTTTAGCCCTTTTAGCGAAAGCTAAAGCTGGTATTAACACTAAGTATACGAATTAACGATTTATTAAAGTTAAGTTGACTGCCCTCCATCAACGTCGTTACCGGCTTACGATTCCAGAACTTGGAGTCTTTAATCGCTTACTATTTTAATATTACAAAGCCAGTCGTTTTAACGAAAAAGGGTATCGTTAGTTTACATATCTACTACGCCGAAATCCCTTTCTTTCCCTTTCTTACATTATCAATGAATATGGGTTGTGCGTTAAAAACTTTATCGCTAGCTGTAATTTAAAATGTAATTGGTAGGTTAAAAACTAATAAATGCCTGCTTTAACCAATTCGTATAGTAGTTTAACACACCGTATTACCGTCTCTAAAAGGTAGATAACACGTAGTTTTTATTGTAGTTTTGGTAATATGATCCGCTATAAATCTGTTGTTAACTGCGTATAAACTTACGTTATATTACGTTTATTGAACGTAAACTTACCTTTAATCTTAGCTTACAAACTTATTGTTAAAGCGATTATCCAACGTTAGCTAATCTTTTAAATCGTTAGCGATTACATAAAGATTTAATTTTTACCTTTATCATCGTATCTTTAGGCGATTAAATTTGACTTTTCGTACGGCCACCTCATAGTTATACTCTTAACCTAGTAAATAATGCTCGACTTAAAGATCGTAAAATTTGGGTTTTAAAGGTTAAAATTAGTTTTTAGCACGAATTATACAACCCCTCGAATTAGTAGGCCGTTAATTTTAACTTTATTGCTTTTTTAAATAAGTCTACCGAAGGTTTTACTAATCCCTTATACTCGAAGATTTAATACAATCAGAAGTCTTAAAGTTTGTCAAATTGGCAAATGGCTAAGTTAATACTACTACAGGTGTTACTACTGTAGAAACGACTAAGTCCTTATGTTAAACAATTATAATAAACAATCTTCGACCTTTACCATTATCAATAATAGTCTTCGACTTTATCTTTTATATTAAACCTTTGCCTTATTTTACTCTTTTTTGCTTTCCATATTACGCCAATCATTCAGTTCGCTACTTTAAGCGAAAACATTACGCCGCATTAAGAAAGCTACATTATGTGACCTTTCGCTAAGTCGTCAAGTTCACACGCGACTTCATGCTAAAACACTAAGGTTACTACACCTGAAGATCATCAAATCACTCGCTTCACACGCTTTACACGTCCCCCATAAGCCAAAACGCAAAGATAGCTACTGTAAGTGTCCATTTTTAGGTTATTACCAATCTTTCCTGAAAAATAGTAGTCAAAAACCTCGGATCAGTTTTTTCTAAGTACTACAATTACGACTTTTAGGGATACGACGTCGATAAAGAATTAACTAAAGAATATTTGACCAATTTCGTCGACTATTTTATCTTAAAATATGATAGCGGTAAAGATCCTAACCGCGCTTTCCGTAAGTATCGCTAATTTTTCGACGACTAAACTATTAACATATGAAAAGTAATCCAAAAAACCGCTAAGTATAAACTAAAATCCGAGCTTAAACGCTAAGGTATTTACGTACCAAAAGGAAGCTTGACTAAATTGGTAAAAACCCTTTTCGAGTTAGCTTAATTGGAAGAATACCCTTAAGACTCTGAATCTTAAAACCACAAAAGAAAAGAGAAAGGTGTTAAGGAACCTTACCGCCTTTATATACGATTCAGGGGACCTCCGTTTCACCTTTTACAGCTAAGTCAAGATTTTTAACGCGTTGGTGATAAGGAACCTGTTAACCTGCTCAGTAGTTTAACACTACCACGTGATAGCGTGGAGTACGCCTTTAGCGGCGGCAGGGCACGCGAAGTAGCGGTCGCTAACGCGGTCAAAGACATTGACATTGGCGCTTTACACTAGTTAATTAAGTAAGATCGTTAGGCTTTCCAAAACCTTTGGGTACCTATTGTCCTTTAGTAAGTCCATTGCCAAAACCCTTGAAAACCGTTTCCCTTTACATACAACTACGCTCGCAAACCTACCACAGGCCTTGTTATAAGACTTTATCCCTCGAGCTAGGTGACTGGAAATTACCTTTAATACTGGGCCTCGAAACCTTTAAGATTTAAATCTTTAGAAAATACTAACTAAACCTGAGATAACTATCACAACCTTCCTCCAAGACCTATTAAGATGATTAATATTAATTACAGGTTGATAACAGATTTCGCTAAGATCTGAGATGATATAAAAAAGTATAACGGGAAGCCTTATAATCTTTTCGACACTAAGATAATGTCTTTCTTGAATATTTTGAAGTAAATAAAGGTTTTAATTTTTGGTTTTTACTTATTATCCCCCGGAATCCTTACAAATCATGCCATAAACTACTAATTAATCTTCCTAACGAACTCTACCACGTTTCACGAGATTTACGATCGTATAAAGGGCTATTTCAAACACGTCGTCCACCTTATATAATACTATAAAAATTGGGCTATCACGCAGTAAACTATAATAATGATAAATAAAAAAAAGGAAGAATTACTAATAGATGTTTTCAATCGAATGTTTAACAAGCAAATGATGTGTCAGAAAGTAATGGGAAAGGTCTACTCTGGTAAAGCTATACTTTGCGAACAGGTACGAGCAGCTGTTTACGGGCGTTAATAAGTTCGAATACGTTTAATAACGCCTAAATGCTACTTGTAAAGGCTTTTTTTAACCAGTTGAATTTCTCGCTTGCTATCGTAATGATAGGTATACCAAACTTGCTCGATATATATTCCTAAACCGGCAAGTTTTTTAACGTGAATAAAGACGCCTTTATAGTGGTTAATTATGTCGACTGCAAGTACGGACGCCTATAATGCCTAAGGTTAGGCCTATTAACTTCAGCCTTAAATTGAAGTTAACACCTATATTGGTGTTTACTAGATTTAAGCGGATCTTTTAATCGTAAGTACTATTGTCATAATAATGGCAAAAGATATTAGATCTATAGTAAAACTAGTTACTGGTCGATTCGTCATCCCTCTGCCGAACGTAACAATAGGAATATAACGTACTACATCTAATACCCTGTTACTTTGGAATAAAATTACTTAAACCAGGTGGCAAATATTAAAGGAGATAAGCTAATTAATGCCGCCAACGCTCTGAAACAAATTAAGTGATACTAAAATACTGTTTTTGGTACAGTAGCCTAACAATTAGTCAACCATACCTTTTTATACCGTTTAAGTAGTAAAGAAATTTACATTTTCCCTAACTATACCTTTAACTCCTTATATATCTTCAACTTTCGTAATCGTTATGTGGACTATACATTTGAAGGTATTATGTCAAATACTGGGGGGGTAAGGTACTTAATAGGAGGCTATTCGCAATATATGGTATTGCAGATAGAAAGAAATTATAGCCACTAAAATTAATCTTTACGATATTGGCAAAGCTAAAGCTTGCTTTGGCCTAGGTGAATAACTATCGTTACTAGAAAGAATGGTAATTTAAACTATTGTATGAGCGATTACTTTCCACATCCTTAAGTCTCAAACCCCTTTCCTACTTGGTTTAGAGGATATAAAGACCTTCGGCGTTAATATGAACGTTAACGTAGACGAATTGATTAAGAACGGCTAAGGGTTTTTACTCGCCTTTAAGTGGGGGCATTTATGGTTTTATCTTTAAGTCCCAGAAGCATTGGTATTGAATCTGACGGAGCCGGAAACACGTTAATTATACCGGCACTTTAATCACTCAGATATTAATAGGTTATACAAAGTCCTAAAGTACGCAAAGTACGATAATATGGAATACTTTATCCTAAAAGCTATTAAAGGGTTGTGTTACCATTTCCAAACGTATACCTAAGCCTCAGGAGATTTAAGTTTATATTAAAAATAATAAGGATTTTAAATGTAAGATTCTTGTTAATGTGCTTCATTTAAATAATAAGTTTGTTTTTTACGTTGTTAACTCCATAACCTTTTTTTACGGAGTTAAGTTCTTAAAGTTCTTTTCGATAAAAGATACTTGGGAAACGTTAAAGATGCTATGGATCGACACATACATAGGTTCACCTAACGTCGTCTTCTACAATACCAGTATTAACTTTGCGGTGGCGGAGTTTTAAAAAGATGTCAAGATAATGGGTATTTAGTATAAACAGATACCTTTAAAAGCCCACTAGAGTATTAGAAAGGTTGAAAGGGCATACGCCTTACTTCTCTGAGCGTATAGTATCCTTACGTTGAAAATTAGGAGTTCTACGGATCCAGAGGCACGCTTACAGATAATAGTAGAGGGTTTAAACGATACTGTGGGCCTTAACGGCCTATTATTAATACTGTTAGTTTTTGGATCGTACCTACGTTTAACGAGTGAATTTATGCTATCGGCAAGTATTTAGAAACGTATTATGGCTTATAGCAAAGCTTTAAGGGAATTGCAAAGGGAAGTAGTACGCTGTTAAGTTAATAACTCCCTTAATACCAGAAAATTGTTTATAATAATCGACGTGTTTACTTTACTACTATAAAGTGAAGTCCTCGTATGGCGGGAGCCGGGTAAATGGGAGGGGTTATATAAAATATTAAGTATTACAAACTTTAAAGTAGTCGTTAAAACTATTAACGGCCTTATATTTTTCCGAGCTATATAAATCAAACCTTATATTAGGGGTGCTAAAAATGAAAAACCTTAAACCACTTAAGTAAAGCGATCGAGTTAATGCGACCCTTTTTTACTTGTTATTAATAAGCCGATAAAATGTCGCCAGCGCGAACGACCTTCAAATAAGAAAAAAAACCTTGAAAAAAAGGAATATATACCAGGTTGTATTTACAATATTATTTAGGTAAGTAGGAAAGAGAATGATAACAAAGATTTCATAGTAAAATTTAGGGTATAAAGGATTATGAAGACTCTCGGCAAACCATTTAAGGAAAACTACAGGGTTGAAATCGATGGTTTACTAATTTAAAATGTGGTATAATTTTTGCCGAAGGCTGATTTTAACTTTAAAAACAGAATATCACGATCTTTAAGTCGAGGATTATTTACGAGGTTAAGTGTAAAACCACGGGGCAGCTATATGAAAAGTCATGACTGATAGTTTAAGAATACAGCGATAAAGGTAAAGACTTGATCCTGATTTAATCGCCAACGATTTAGAAGATTAACTAGTATTTGATGGTTACCCTAATAGTAAGTTTGTTAGCTAGGATCAAGGGTAAGTTTATATTTAATATCCATAATATTACATAAGCCTATATATAGTTTGCAATGGATTTATATCGAATTGTACTATTAAAACTGCTATAGGAACTCCGTATTATTCACCTATTAGGAACGGTAATACGGTATATTAAACCATTATATAGATTGATTAAAATAGGCGTTTACTAGTTTTTAACTTCCCAGTTGTATTTCAATTCCCGGTTAACGATAAAGTTTGTAATATACGATCTGTATTTGGTGGTAACGTAAGAAAAGGACTTTGGTATAATAGGTATATAAATTAACGACACCTTTTTCGTTGGAATAGCTAGCTTTTTGGTACTAAAATAGCAAGTAATCGAAGACTTTAGTTTTTGAACTTGTGAACTGGTAACGATGTTGACGAAAACCAATCAATTTAACTTTAATAAATCGTTAATTCGTATGTTTGGTGTTAATGCCAGCTTAATTTTCCATTAAAAGTGCTAAAGCGCTATTTTTGCCATAATCGATAAAACTAATAAAGATAAGATTTAACAGTACTTGGAATAACGTATACAGGGTAATTATATTATCATTTCATGTTAACCTAAAGTCTTATACGATATATCCATCGTAATATAAATATAAATACCAACGAATAAAGACTTTAATCGATTAAATGAAAGGTTGGAATGGTAAATGCGAAACCTAAACCGTAAAATTAATATACTACTAATCAACCTTTTGAATACTAAGCTAATAATTTTTACAAATAGGTATTTTATAAATTACACCGACTTATCTTTATAAATCGACTTCCTAATAACCCTTGTTAACGAATATAAGCGGGAAACTCAGTTGAATATTATCGGTAATATAATCTATTAAACCTTCATTAAATGTAAAAGGATTATATAAAACTTGTTAGTTTCGGAGGTTTACGGTATAATTTCAGGCTTTAACGTAGGTATGGAATTATGGAAAACCCTTAACTTTATTATTTGATAGCTAAAGATTCCCTTTATCCTAGTGGTAATTTGTATTAATTTGAGGAGTCTGTTTGAGTACCTGTCAAAGCTCGGAACCATTAGAGAAAAACGCCTGATAATCGACGTAATAGCACTCCGTAAAGCCTACAAAGGGAGGGAGATTAAGAAGTTTCGATAAATCGATAGCAAAGATAATTTTATAGATACCATAACGAAGGCTACATTTAATAAAGCCTTGGAAAGATTTATAGATAGTAATAAGCTGATTATACGTATCAAGGATTACGTTGACCAACCGCCGAAAAAACCACGTGACGGAGAATAGAGATGTGCTAGCAAATCGGAAGACTGCTAGGGGATTAATGATAGCGATCTATTTAAGTAATATAGTTAAAGCTATAAAGGTTTGTAGCGAAAGAACTTTTTATGAGATTTAATAAACTCGGACTTTGGAGCAACGGAATAATTGAGGTTAAATAGGGTTAATTTGCATGCAATTGGGTGTAATTCAGTATAGGAGTTAACTGGAATTAATAGGGGTCTCGCTAGTTGACGAGGAGGTAACTTAGTGGCAACTAAAAAAGATTGGTCAGCTACACTAGCGTGCGCGCACAAACTAAAAAGCCGCCAGTGTTAGAATAGTATTACATACAGTGTAGTAGGTCAACTTTACTTATAGTAAAGTTGACTGTACTACAAGTGTATTACTTTGTGGAGACTTACCATATTGTGTGTAAGTCGAGTGCAGTATGCTGCACTTCATTCTAGGGCACAGGCCAAGCACTTGGCCATACAAATTACAGTGCAGACCGGCTAGCAGTCTACCAAACCTAGAACAATCCATCCACCATCTAACTACTGCAATACTACTATTACTTCGACCAATCGAATCGACAACGTTGCAACATCAAAGGCCTACCAACACTTTAGGTATAATTTATTTTACCCCTCTTTAACGACATATTTTCACCTTGAAATTAAGCTCCTGATTTACTATTTGACATTCGCATGCCTAAATTACACGTTTTCAATTAATTATGATATTCTCTAGTATAAATTAACCATTTACTTAATATTATATCCAAACCGTTCCTTTCAATAAATATCGCTTAAAAACAGGATTAAACGGTGTTTTTTAATGCAATAACAACCTCGAGCTAAGGCTATAACAACCATTATACACCGCGCCATCGCTAATACTAATACCAATCCCAATAAATCGAATATATAGTCGATTCCCAACTATATATTTTCGCTGCCCGCTGCCGACAAAACCGCTACTTCCTCTCCTCTTCCTTCCTATTCGCCCGCCACTTTCACAGCTACCACAGCCTATTTTCCCCCTTCCTTCTCCCCCTTCTCTCCTTCTCCACTTCCTAGAAGCAGGAGCGGAGGCTTCCTAATGTTATAACCCTTACTTTTTTGCTACAGATAAAAATCTCTTTACCTATAACTACTCCATATCATTATAAACAGAATATAATAAAATTATAATACGGTATGTAATGATCATATCATTAAATTGTATTGAATTAATATTCGTTGGATAATACAAAGAAAACGAAAAGGATTTGCCTTCTTGAGGCGTAGTTTGGGAAGGTATGTCACAAAAATTTTTAACGCGTAAAACGTAAAAAAGGGCGTACTTGGGTTCGCGTTCTCAGGCCGTTAATAAATACGCCTTACGTACAGTATATTAAGTTCGCCGTTGCAGAAAAATCTATTAGCGATTATCACTAAAATGTAGGTTACTCGTCCTATTACTACCGTTACAAACTAAACGAAAATAAATACTACTCTGTTTCGGTAGTATTAAGACTATAAACCGAAATCTTGCTACGCGCCAGCCGTTCTTACGTTAAATTACCAACTTTTTTCAATATATAATCCCGGGTTCGACTATTTATTATCTACTTTTACAATTTCTTAATCAGGGCTTTTGAAAAACAACCACTTTTTCAATATCTAAAACAAAACAAGGTTAATTATTACTAAACCTTAATTAGCAGTTAAGGGAAGCGGTAACTATTATTATCGCCTAATAGGCGGGCCTACGAATATATTACGTCAATAAATTCAATAACGTTATTACTTATCGTTATTAAAATAGCAAACTTATTTCTTGATTTTTACTTAAAAAGATATAAACCTAGGCACGCAGAGCGCTCAGCTCTCCTTTTGACTACAACACCGATAACGGCGTCAACGGTGGCTGTGGCGCTAGCAACAATAACGACGGCCATAATGAAAATGGCGAGAATATGGACAAGGATAACGTAACTCCCACCTCTTTCTCCCCCTTTGGTAGTAAACAACTGCCATCTATCATATTTGCTGGATTTGCCCGGCTTTACTACAAAAAGTTATAAAAAATATTATTCATGAAAAAAAATATACCGTAAGTAATAAGTAATAAACGTAAAAACTGATAATATACTAGTAGAGAAGTAAATGGAAAATGTAAAAAGTGATGATATATTAGGAAAACAGTAAATCACAAATTTAAAACCTGATTTATCTTACAGAAGCGATAAATGAAAAATTCAATAACTAATAATATTTAGAAGGGCAATTAAACGGAAAATTGAAAAAGTAATAATATACGAGAAATGCCGCAAATAACAAATTAAAAAATTTATAATATATTAAAAGGATTGCATATAATAAATTCCACAAAAACATTATGACAAAAAAGCGGAGAATAACACATTTGAAAAGGAATACTATATCAAAAAGCCGATAAATAACCCATTGAAGGGGGAAACAACAAATACAAAACGTAAAAGATGAAAATTTGTGAAAGGCAATGAGCTTATTTGGAATTAGGTCGTTAAACCTTTCTAGTACCGTTAAAAAAATAGTACATATAAATAAAAACTTTTACAATACCCTAATCGAGATATACTTAGTTGTTACATCCATAAGATTGGATCTTCCATCAATTTATTCTATTTCCCTAATTTCGCGACACTTTTACGATTCACATAAAGTTGAAATATCGATTATAAAACGCTTTTAATTTATAATACCGTGCTTAACAAAGAATTCGGTAAGGGAAAAAAGGTTTATATAAACCCTAAAAGGAAAGGGTTTAATTAAAATTCAAAATGATTATTCAAACCATTATCATTATAGTAATATCGAAGTTGCACCCTATAACTATACTATAGATTTTGAAGGCGAAAATGCTCCGTATTATTCACTTGTATTTCGTTCAATTTTAGTCAATAACGTTACTATAAAGGGTAAACCCGTTTCATATTAGTGTTTCGTTATCGAAAAATAATACAACTCCTATTTACGAATTATAATTTTCATTTTTCGCGAAGGATTTATTGGTAAAGAGAAATAGTTGCGTTATATATATATTAAATGAAACAAAATGAAAGCCGTACTTCGGATTACCAATTTGCTACTCGAAGTGATCATTCAACGTCCTACATACATTATTCAACGGGGGTTTTCAATATTACATAACGATAAAATGATTGAATATTGCTTTCGTTTATATAGCCAATATAACATAAATATATCGCATACACTAATATCCATATTCGTCAACCCTCTTCATATTTCATAAATCAATAAGGTAAACTTAATTTAATTATCCCTTTTATATAAGATTTAAAACTTCCTTTAAAGACTTGGTAATTCTACCGTTTAAATTTATTAACTGGTTCTCTACTAGGCTAACTATTAATTTCGCCCCTAAATTTACTTTTTGAAACTTCCATTCTTCTGTTCTAAAAAAAACTGCATTATGCAATATGAATATATCGTTTATTCACAGTTCAATAAACGTTAAGCTTTCTCCATATAATATTAAAACTAGTCAATAAGGGTTAGAGGTTAAGATAGTCATCCCAAGGCGCTCCTTATAGTACTTTTGGGAGGTATTAAACCAATATACATTAACCTTAATGAAACCGTAAAGTAACTTTAGGATATATAAAATCGTTTCTAGAAAATAGTAATTTCGAAGCTTTGTAGACATATAAGCGTAAATATATCGCTTAATATACTTTTCTCATTATTTATAAAATTACGTAGTATTTCGAAGCCCAAAATAAAGGTTATTAAAAATACGTAAAAAGGAGAAAAACATTAAAATCAAACGGTAGCTCGCTTATCATAAAGTAGATAATTAGTTTATAATATATTTCTCTTCAAAGTTTTCGTACTCATTGATCATCAAATAGTTTTCCTTATTAAACTTCCCGGTCTTATCTTATACCTCATAAATCAATCGGGTAAAAAAGAGTTTGTAATAACCGTTAATTGCTGGATAAAACTTTTTAAAACGAAAAACTCCTTATTTGATCAATACGAAGATTTCTTTGTAGGTCGACTTTTTAAAGGAGCTAATAGGAGTTGTAATAACGCTCTTATAATGGAATTTTATACTTAATTTACGGTTTGCCGTCTCTTTTTAGGTCAACAAGGAATCTGTAACAAAGGCTTTGAAACGTTTTTTGTTCCTCGAATTAAAAAGATACGATGATTAACATGGTACCGGCTTTATATAGGGTACTCGTTTTAATAACATGGCGAGGGTTGTACAGTTGTATTCTAAATATATAAATATTTCTAAAATAAGTCGTTTAGGTTATTATAAAAGTAACTCAGTTAATACTTATTAGCGTATTACGTTTTTAAAACTTTATCATCGGTCTTTTACTTTTTATACTCTTATACCATCGCTAAAAAAAAAAAACCCCGAATTCGTACCGTTTAGCAAATCCAAAAATATATTGTATTCCTTAATATTGTCAATATTGCAAAAGCTAATCCATTCTTCCTCTATTTTCTAAACTAGGAATTCGAATTACAAAGGTAAATACAAAACACCCGTTTTGTGTGGACCGTTTCTTGTTAATAATACTTTAGAAATATCATTCCTGGCCAGTAGTAAACACAAAGCTACCATAACCTTCGTTACAAAGTTTTCTTTTCAAACTATAACTTGTGACAATACGAAATACATATGGATTTTGGGGTAAGTACCAAAGAAAAAAAGTGTAAAAATTAGTTCATGAGAACTAAAATTGTGATTTATAGCGTTTACAACCATTTCCAAAATTCATTCCTTTATACTTATTCCCTTAATTTCCTCAATAGGAATATATACGCTTCTTCAAGTGGTTTGTAATACCTCTTATACTTACCGATACCCTAAAACAACTTTATCGGTATTTGTTTATACTCGCTTCTGGTTTTCTTAACCTTTGTTTACTATTTAATTGAGTTGAAAGTTGTGCCTAAATCGTGGGTAATATAATCCGGAAACCCAAAATAAATATTCTTTATCATAAGCTGGTACCTAAGCTAATGGTTACCAGGGATCTAGCCCTAGTGGTTACCATGCTCCTAATGTTCTTAGGAGACGCTTGGAAGCTGAACGGAAGCATACCCTCATATATCACGTGACCGAGTTTTCCTTTTTTATAGCTTCGTAACAGCTCTTTAATAAGGGTTTCTCCTATATTTTTTATCGAGGTTTATAAATTGTATTCGACTACTTTAAACGATAGTTCCAGTTTAGTTTCTTGACATATAATCATTGATCTCTTTTCCGATGGTGTTATAACTATACATAAGCGGTTATCATCTAAGGTTATGTTTTCATTTTTCGACTCTTCGAATTTGAACCCTTAGGCATTGGAGTAATTCCTTCAATTTCGAATTAAATAGTAGCTTTCAAACTCTTTGGCGGTTTAGTACGATCATTTTACCGCCCCATATAAACGTTCTACTAATACTTTTCATATGAAGCTCGTTAAGTAGGACCAAGTCGTTCACCAGTACCATTTGTACTTGGAAGACCATGATGATGACGCATTGAATTAGTTAACTAATAATATCCGAAAGATTAAAGATATCGGCACGCTTACTTCATCAAACCAATCCTCTTTTAGGAAGATTTTACTATATAACTTACAAACGACGTAATTATTACAATGTTTTTTTTTGCCAAGAACTGTGTTAACTTACCCGACGACGATAACCTAAACTCTTTTAACTTCGATTAAAATAAAGGCGCCTTATTCGATAAATGTTAACGGCTTAAACGTAATCCTTTTAATTAACCGGTTGATTTTTCCAGAATTAAATTATGTTTTCGGGTATAGGAAGCTACGATATTAATTAAGTTACGTATTGATTAAAATTTTATTAGTATTTTAAAACATTACTTTTACGCTTTTTTGAATAATTAAAGGGTTTTACAAAAATCGCTTCAAAAAGCTATTATATTCGTAGTGGTGATGGCGGTATTAGCGACCCTAATACCTTTCTAGTTATATTTTTCGTTCATTATTACATTTGAAACGCGGTTAAAGCTGTTATCACTCGACTTACTTATATAAAGTAAGAAGCCCGTAAATAGTTTTACGTTTTTTTAACGTTTGAGAGGCTTCATTCGTTGAGGTTGGTGGTATGACCTAGGAATTTACCGTTAAACTTATTATTTTAGAAGGAGTGTTTAACGATATATTAGCTTATACATTGCTTCTCCTTGATATATTTATGTATTATAACGAGTAGGTTGCCCGCATCCAACTTATTAATAGGCGATTTTATAATTTTTGTACTCGATATAGTAGTGCAAGCCAAGTTGACATTGCTAGTACCGGAGGGATTATACGTAGCAGGAATAGTAGCGGTGACATGTCCGCCTGCAATAGTTAGAGTAGTGCTATTATTATTGGCGTAAACGCCTTTTGAACCGTTTCCATTTGGTGCGTTACCTAGGTTAATTACTCGGAACTCTCTCGTTGCAAAGACTTTAGCTTATACTTACAGTACGGTGTGGATAATTATAGTATTCGTACCGACTCATTGAATCTAACATAACTTCTTAGTGGCTCCAGTATTAAAATTAATATAAGTATTTACCTTACCTTTTCCGAAGATTTTATTAACTTTTAGGGGAAAAAAACGTAACTTTTGTTTATAGTCGCATATGTAAGTTAGAGAGACTTTATTTCCACCCGGTAGCTTGCCCCCAACTATCAAATAATTTCCTGCTAATAATAGATTTATGTTGTAGTTCTATTCAACTTATGAAAGTTTTACTAGATATAGTTTACAAATGTTATGAAGTTGTTAGTAAATAAATTACTAGCCGATTAAAATTACCATGTATCAAATTTTTACCCCGATAACTTAACGAAGTTATATGTTACTTACTTACTGTTATGGATTCAGGCCATTGGCCATTGAGTCTATAGGTTACGTGACTGTGCACGTAACGTGATATACAGTACACAGACCGGGCGCGATCTGTATACGGTACGTGTAAGGGAACGTAATAGGTTGGATATAGGTCATACCCAGAAGTCCTATGCGATAGGATACAGTAGCTTTTTTTTTTTTTTTTTGTTTTTCGCTATACTTAAATAGTAAATTCCATTTGGCACCTACTTGGCTTACCATCTTAAGTCGGATTATAATATATTAAGAAGGGTATTTTTATTTTTTCGAAAAAATGTTACTTATAATAGACGAATCGATGGCAAATATTAATAATTTTACGTGACACTTTAATGTTATCGAGAAGGATAGGCTGTTGGCGAATACCTCATCCTCTACCATTATAAGTATACCTCGTACTCTTCTTGGGTCGACTTAAGCCAATATTCCTCGTTTATAAGATATTATAGTCTATATCGCGATTATTGTTATGAAATTATAATAACCTGGTTAATCGACTTCAATTATCGACTTCATATTGAACTTCGCTTATATTGTAGCTGAAATCTAATATATTAAGGTTAATTCAACGGCAACGTAGACTAAATTTTTACCGGCTTTAAGTAGGCGAAAACGACACGACTAATCGTAATTCGACGGATTTGCTTTTATGTAGAGGACGACGTGCTAAACAATCGAATTTACACTAAAATCGAATAAGATATAAATTAGAAAAAGTCGGTATACGTTTCTTTACGTATAAGGTTATTATACGTCGGCGGTAAAGTAAGCTATTACGATGTATTACGAAGCCAGCAGATACGTGGATATATACAATATAGGCAATTTTTTCGATTTTATTAAGGTCACTTTCAACGAATTTTATTACGCGGGTAAAAACTTAATAGAATTAAAAGGATTATTTATAAACAATTAAGACTTATAGATATTATTTTATTAGGTTCAAGATATTATGAACTTGAACGGCGGGATGAAACTATCTTTTAACCGTAAAATACAAATCTTTACGTTGAAGTGTATCCTTACGTATTCGCGACCAAATTATTACAATAAACTTAAATCGGGTAAATCATTTTATAGCCTTAACGAAGTATTGCAAGCTCGCTAACGAATTGAATTCCTTCAATTTAGAAGCATGTTTTGGTCGTTAATTAACGGAACCCATATATATTTAACGATCGGCTGTAAATATAATTGTAACAGGAGTCTATATCTTTGAGGTATTTTCGTTCAGAAGTCATAGTAATTACGGCTATTCATTATAATATCGTGGCTAATTATTTTAGTAAAACCGTTCGGTACGCGTTTAGGATTAAAAACATAAAAAGACATGGATAACGGTAAAAGAAAGCCGGATTAAACTCGTTATAGGATATTATTTACATTATAATTCGACGAATCATTATGAACGTGGTTACGACCTTTGCTAGTACTGCCTTCGACGTAGGTATATGTGGTTTGAAGAGAAAAGATAAATAAAGATTCCCTATAAACGGCGACGAGGTAAACTTAATTCCTAAATATAATTTCTTTCAAATATTATATAACCTTCATAACGTAATTATAAAATCGAGTAAAAAGGAGTTTGATTTAATTTAAATACATATAAACGAAAATCTATTCCTTCTTTTTATACTTTTTAATAACACCAACTTTGTAGATATTTAAGTTAATTTTAATTATAACTATTATTATTTTATAACCGAGGCTTTAATATAACGTGTAGGGATAAATTAAATTCGGTTATCATGTCCTCGAAATTAAAGTAAAATGTTAAAGTTACTGCATAAAACACGTATTAACTAAATAGCTAATTTTCATATAAATATTAATAAATAGTCGAATCCTATATGAATATATATTAATCCCGGAATAACACGGCATATTATTTTTAAAATATCTTGGATACGATATTATTAAATGATTTTAAACGTTAGCGGTAGCTATTTAGTAACTTATAGTAAAAAAGATTTAATTATTAACGCGGTAATGATACTCTTTAGATTGGGGGGATATACGAAGTATAATAAAATTGGTTTTTATCGGTTTAACAAAATGTTCGTATGGAAAGGTATAACGTTCAAGGGATTAATCTTAATTAGATTTTATCATAGATTCTTACAAAATAACGTGGATTTTGTAAGTGAAGGCGTTGACCATTATTAAAAAGAAAAAAAATAGTGATATCTTTCACCAGAATTGGCAGAATTCCGCAACCTATTCGACAAGGATAAAGCTACTACTTTACCCCCATATAGGGGAAAGCTCGACTATTATATTTATATTAAACTTAACCAAAATAATTTTTTACTAAAACGACTTTAGGGATTATTATATTCGATATTACGAAATAAAGTTTTCGAGTTTAGACGTTTAGTTACGGAATTAATAAATAAAGGTTAGGTTCGGGTAAATTTCTTCTTAACCGCGACGTTGGTATTGTTTTTTTTTTTCAACCGGATGAGGGGAAGGGGGGTAGCGGTTATATATTAATTACCGGATATTAAAGAAAATTACTGAATAAAATCGTTTCCCCTTATCTTTGATTAGGGAAACCCTACGCACATTATCGAAGTCGACGTAATTTACGAAATTGAATATTCGAACGGCCTTTTACCGTATTCGGGTTATACCTAGATAGGAAAAATTAATAGAGTTTCATATACGGTTAGGGTTATTTAAGTGGTTAATTACTCCTCTTTAACTTGCGAAAATTCCAGCGACGTTTCAACGATATATTAAACATATAATACCGAACATTTTAGTCAATTTTATTATAACTTACTTAAACGATATTTAAGCTTCTTTATTTCGGAGCCAAATAAGATTATATAACGAAGGTTTACATAGTTTTAGGACGTTTTCGTACTACGAAGCTAAATTAAAACTTAAAAAAGTGTACTTTTTAGTTCAAAAAGTAAAATATCTGGGTTTTATTATAACGGTTGGGGTAGATATCCGGATCAACCCCGAAAAAATCCGGGTAGTACACTAATAGAAGTTTTTATGTATTATTCGAAAGAATCGATTTCTTTTAGTTTTTACTAACCTTTATCGAAATTTCATTAACAATTTTCCGATAAAAGAAAATTATTTCATTCGATTAACCAAGTAAGAAATTCGTTAAACTTAAATAAAGCATGAAAAATACATATTTTAAACTTTAAAGAATGTTTTTTACGGCTCTAATTTTCATATATTAAGATATAAATCGGCTAATATTAATGGAAACAGATTATTCGGAAACGACATTACAAGGGTATTTGTCGTCACAAGATACAAATAATATTTTAAGGCTAATAGCTTACCATTGGATACGATTAATAAACGCAAAACGTAATTATACTATTTACGACGAGGAGATTTTCATAATAATATCCTACTTAAAAGACTGGTTTTTAAAGTTAGGTAGAATCCATACTTCATTTACGACTGAGACAGATTATATGGGATTAAAATAATGTTTTTTTCCGCGGTTGATTTAAAATCGCCAGGCTAAATAAGCCGACTTCTTTTCGTTTTTTTAATATTACCTGCGATATAAGCCCGTAATTTAAGGCACCCGTTAGGATATAGTAACACGCAAATTATAAGATAAGACCGAAGTTAAAGAGCGCCGTGTAAGAATGTTTTAGCCTATTTCCATTACTATATGAAATGTAATAATAATAAACTTATTGTTGATATTACCATATACCCTCATGGATAGTATATCTAGGTCAAGTTGCAGTGCATTGTATTGCAAAGTGCTCTCTTGCAGGATGCACGATAACGTATTACGCTGCAGGTTGCACTCTTGCAAGACACAAAGTGTATCATGTATGGAGCGGTCTGGAAGGATTATTCCAGACCAAACGGCAATATAGGGAGCGTTTTAGAAGAGGTATTCCAGAGTAGTAAGCTCTGAGCGAGGGCTTATAAGCCCTCACCTATAGAGTGCACCTCTAGATGCTTCTTCTTCTTAGATTATCTTACTTTTATACCATAATACTAATCTTTCTAATTACTCTTCTGCTCATTTACTTACATAAACAAGTATTTTAACCTTATCGACACTAATTAGTAGCTGAACCGGTCGATTACAAATAACCCAAGAAAGAAAAAAACAAACACAAGTTAAATACCTATAGTGGGATGCTATAACGGTCCCAATTATTTGTGCTTTAACATTTCGGTTTCATAAAAATTAAACGCTGACATATATAAAGACTATAAAAACTAAATAACTTTAAAAAGGATAACTTTAGTACAATACTATTAATCCTTGTTTAGCGCTTTATTTACTAAGAGCCCTATTATACTACCATCAACCCTTATTTGGTGCTTTAACGTACCCGGGCACTTTTTAAAAAGCGTCATATTATACACCAGGCCACGTAAGCTAGAAACACTAAGTTTTGGAATCATTCGTTAAAATCTGTCCGATTTTCAACAATCCATACCGCTCCCTCTAACAAAAACGGTCACGTACAAAGTAACCAAACCGATCGCTTTAGTAAAAACGGTTACGTATAAAGCAAAAAAACCGCTTAATCCACCAAATTTGGCCACAACACGCTCATCCGAACTGATCACCAAACATAGGATTATACAACCTACATTTCCCTTCCCCTATTCGCCTTTCGACGTTCGCCCCATATATTCTAAAACTACTTACGTTCGCCCTACATATTATTAGTTGAGCCCTTATAACGTTTAAGTTTTCTTAGCCATTTAGTTAGTATAATTTTACCAAAAGCTAACAAAACTAACTTAAAACGCCTAACTGATTTATAACTACGTTTTAATTGGGTATCGTTTTCATTTACACTAGTAATCTCTAGTAAGCCCTATTTCAACCGCTTTAATAATCTTATTTACTTTGTATTTGCTGAATCACCCTGAACTTTGGGATCCGAACGCACTCAAATCCAACCATAGCGCAAAATTACCAACTTACGCTGCTTCATTATACCAAGTACACATAAAATCCACCATATCCAATAGCCCCAAAACTATAGCTATAGCCCTAAGACTAACGTTACTGGAGAAAACCAACGTTTACTTCGACTTTCTGGTCGAATATATGTGAATAAGGAAAGCCATAAAATAAGAAATTAATCTGGGCTTTTGGTACAATACAATCAACATACGAGTAAAGAAACTAAAACCTTATATAATTAATATATATATATTGGCTGTTATGTTTCGTTACTAGGGGAAAAAATCCTAAAGACCTGATTTATTAGATTTTTTTTATAAAACTTTTTCGAATTAGATGTTGAACATGTGGCAAGTAGTAAATCCTATTATTGCTAAAGCCTTACGGATATAACTAAGAATTAAAGGCATTCATACCTAGGGAGGTAGGAATAGCCATTTTATAAAAGCTTTATTCGAAAAAACGTAATTTATCAACGTACTAAACTAAGAAGATGATGATTTATGTCTAATGGAATTTGTAAAGGGGTGTTATCTTACGGAGCAAAAGAGATTCTTATTAAAACGACTTGGACTAGATATAAAATGAGTTAGTCTTATACTTGTACACTAAAACAAAAGCAAAGACCCTGGGGGAAAAAAACGACCGTAGTTTTCATCTATTATATAATTATAATACACCTTTATACCGGCACTTATTATAAAATCAAACCAAATAACAAACCACTTTCCGAATACTAAAAACGACCCGCTTAGCTATAGTGGGATCGGCCGAAACGTAGAGAATAACCAGCTCCAGAAAATAACGATCGGCCAAAATATAAAGAATAACCCATTTTAAGAAACGACGAAGAGAGTAAAACGCTAATACGTACCTTACAGATCAATATCCGCCAACCATGACCCTTATCGTAACCTCTTACCATACCGCTTCCTTACTAATAAAAACGACTCTATAAAGTAAACCAACTTTACCAGGCTTTAGAATAGGGATAATAATTATAACGGGGATCTGTACGATGTATTTAATAATCAAACACACGTTATACTTAATACATGTAAGATATTAAATATCAAACCATTATAATTTGATATTATTATACCCGGTGAACTATCCGGATAATCTATATAATAATATATGTATCACTTTACTTAGGTAGATATATTTGTAAAATATTATAATCGCTTCGAAACCCACTTCGATACCAAAATTAACTACAAACTTTACGATAAAAATTGGACTAATACGATTGGGGAATCCGTGAAAAATTAAAAGAAAACGCCGATAAGAATTTATAGGATATACTTACCGCCTTATTGGCTAAGTTTCGAAAGTATTAGACAACCTTTAAACCAGAATACAAAAGTAACAAACTATTTATCCAAATAGTAACTAAAGCTTACTGCGGAAACCCGGATTTCGACCTTATACTTTTTAAATCAGAAAAGAATTTAAATACCTTTTTTATAAACTTTAAAATATCGTTTAAAACCTTTATACGCCGATAGAAGAGTTTCGAATTAGCATTTATAATTAATAATATTAAAGACGAGCGCTAAATTATCAAACCAGACCTTGCCGAAACTATTTACTATCTTTTAGATCGAAAATTCAAAGTTTATTTAAGACAGAAAGAGCGCTTAAAGTACAGGTATTAAAGAGGGAACCCTAATAATAAGGGACAAAGACAATCGTTCAGACATGGAAAAAACGTACCGCAACTCCAATAATACTTACGAAAAGGCATACGAAGCAACGCGGGTTTGTAAAAGCAGTGTATCGTATACGACAAAGTCGGCTATTAGTTTATAAAACACCCCTTTTACAAGTAAATTCAGTTTAAACGACAATTTTAGGCCAACTGTGTATTTATGGATCGGATAAAAGCCAATTTTATAGTATATGCAGCCGAATAAGAAGATACAAATAATGGACTTAACGCCTATCTTTACAAAGATATATCCGGAAAAGACGACCCTAAGTATAATAATGCTTACCTGTTAACCTAGAACGATAAGACCGCTCAACAAATCTTTTTCGGCCAATAAAACGCCTTCTTTATATATATTTCTAACCTGAATTACGTAACTGAAGTTTTTAGCGTTTATATAATATCGTAATTTATGTTTTCTAATAGGTACAGAAACAGGTTTCAGGGTATTATACCTAATACTGGTATAACCGAAATTTTAACAGCCGGGAAGCGGCAATATAATGCGTTTACGGTGAGGTTTCCGAAATTTCGGCTAAACCGAATAGGAGAATACCAAGAGGTTCTATTTGGTAAAGGTGAAGCGTCGTTACTTGAAACGGTCGTTATAAATATACGTTTTGGACAGGTTAAGTTTTATATAATAGATTTTCAAATACCATTTTTACTTCTATTAACTAATATAAACAAGTTCGGAATTAAGGTTCGGAATACGACCAACCAACTTATCTGCGCCTCAGATAGCGTATCCGTATCGCTCCAGCCTAAATTCGGTTACTTGTGGTTTTTCCCAAAAACATGCATAATTAAAGCTGTTTATTTAACGTAACCTAAATTGTGGATACTATACCTCCAATTCTAATATCCGGTTGTAAAACGCCTTTTACGACTACTCTATACAGTAGGTTATATGGATATAGCAAAGGATACACTTAAAGTTATTTAAAAATTTTACTATAAGTGTCACCTATACTCCTAGGCCTTACGATGGTATAAGTTCTGCCTTTAGGACGATATGGACTTTGATTACAACGTAATTATTGAAATTATATATTTAAATAGCTAACTGGTTCTTTACGCTATCGACGCGGTAATATTATTTCAAGCCGTCAAGTTTACACAGTGTGCTTTCGCTACAGATTACTAGGACGTTTTGGTTAACTGCTTGTCAAACGTCTATTTAAGGCTCCTCAACTAGATTATATTCGACGCCGGTACAACCTTCGATTTTACAGAATAGCATATTAAGGCTCGGATAACCAGTAACGAATGTAAGTGATTTTAGTACAAGCTTTATACGGTATTGGAAATTGTGAACAGTATTACAAATCATTTATAAAAGCGTATAGAGTATGGTTTAAGGAATTAAAATGTATAAGTTTTAAGTAATTTATATCATAGATAGTGGTTAGCGGTGTTAATAAGACTTCTGGCCTAAGTAGACTTATCTCTACACTTTTTATTTTTAGTGATTACTCGAGAATTTACATAATTTACACTATTACCATCTACGATATAAAGGGCGAATGCTATGGCGAAGGCCATGACATCGTTATGTTCCTCACGGGTTAAAAACGACGTATTCAGAGCGCTAGCCACAAGGAACGGCCCACGTAAAACTGGCGTTTAAGACCTACTATTGCAATCTAAGGTTTTCGTTTAGAGAACCAAAGACGGATAAATTAACCTTTGAAAAACCAGTGGCTTTAAAGGCTATAATATGCTTATTAATTTGCCAAATGGTTCGAGTTTATTTCGCTGGATAATGGTACCAAAGTATAAAAAAAAGATAAATAAAAGCGATTTAAAACCGTAATCCAAACAAAACTGCTAACGAAACACCCCCTAAAACAACAAATCCAAACCGTTTTCAGTTTCAGCCCACCCCCCGAATCACACTTCCGGTCCGTTTCCACCAAACTAAAACGACCCGTTTATATTAACCCCACTAACACTTCGCCGCCAAGGCAACCTTTTTGGCTCGAAGATTGAAAAACGCCACGGAAACTTTACGATAAACTCCTTTATCACAAAAAGAAATGGTAAACCGCGAGCGTAGTCTAAAGCTTGGTTACGACGGTACTATTATTACCTTAAGTGCCTCATTCAAATAATTTACCTAAATATAATTTTTTTACCTCAATTGACTAAGACGTATTTCGCTTTCAAACAGTTCAACCCGACAATTTACTGCGTCTGTAAAATCTTTCATATTCGAATCGTCAACAAAATTAAGGATAAAATTGAAACTCTTTATAAAAAGATCAGCCTAATTGTAAAAATCTATAAAAATAATAGCAAAAGAGATATTATAACTTAGTCGCCTACCTTAAAATGGACTAGCTACCGTTTCATTCTTATATTAATAGCCTCCTTTAATATACTGTATAGCTTATATGTCGAATTGGGTGATATAACGTAGGTATATACTTAGTTTGAAGAGCGACTGAAACGACGTATTTACACCGATATATTAAAGGATTTGAAAAAATACCATTTACTTTAAAAATCTTACCTATTATGAGAACACTTTACAAACTAGTTAAAACCGGTGTTTATTGGTATGATACCTACTAAAGGCATTATAAGGGGCGGCTAGGGATAACCAGCTCTACTTTTGATTTGTGCTTATTAGTCTTAATATCTCGTTTTAAAAGCTTTGTACTAATAGGTATATAGACAGACGATATACTGACGTTATATAACGCGTCGTTTTCCGTATTTGAAGAGCAGAAACTTTTAAAGGCTGGTTTAAAGGCGAAACCTAAGATGTATCTGATAGAGGACTATATAATTAACTTTAATGGTACCACTATTACTTTTCGGACGGTGTTTTTTACCCTAAGTAAAAAGAGTAGTTAAATAAAGTTACTCTTATAGTTTTAAATAGTGTATAACGGGCCGACGAATACAGATAACAACGCATACGAGGCGTTTAAGTTGCTTTAGTAGCCTAAATAAAAGCGGCATTGAACCTTTCGGTCATAGCGTAGTATCAAATCGTACCAACAGATAATGTATACAAGGCGGTTAACAAACGCCTTTTGAAGTAAATTTATAATCTAAAACGCGATTTACAATTTATACCGCTGGATATACGTATTATAAAACTATTTATTTTTACCAAGGGTTCCTTCTTTAATAATAACGATTATAGTTCGCAAATAAAATTCGTTCTAATCCTTGGCAACGAGATATTAGTCCGAAACAGCTTTACGCTTCGTGGAAATATCATCTATTAAAGATTTACCAAGTGTAAGAGGGTTACGAAAAGCTTCCTAACCTCGCAAATCTATAGTATAGTTAAAGGTTTTGATTCGGGCATTACCATGGTAATAAGGGTTCGAATAATTTTTTCCAACTTTAGTTTAGGCCTTATCCCTTTTATTTTATATACTAATTCTTTTTTGTTTTATAAATTTTAGATTAAGTTAGGTACTACGAATGAAAAACGGGTGATAATCGATATTATAGTACTTCGCGAGTTATATAAGCATCGGAAAATCGAGGAAATACAGTGGATCGATAAAAAATCCAACCCGGCGGACGTAATAACCAAAGCTACACCGATCTGAGTATTAAAAACGTTTATATCGACAAGCACGTTATTTATTAGTACTGTTAAAAAAGTTTTGCGTTCCTAATAGGGTTAGTATATAATATCTTACGTTTTTGTTCTATTTTACGTTTTCCATGGTCCGAAATCCGCCATCCGCGCCATTTCATGATATAAAACACGGTATACGACTACTATTGGTACCGACCTCACGAATTTTCCTTTATTCGACTTCACTATTTCGAACCGCTCCTCAAATATCGATATATTATGATTTATATCCTTCGGCACAATTATTTCTTTTCTCTATTCGCCCTCTTTGGTATAATGATCACGCTAAATACCCGTGAGTAAATAGAAGGTGTCAGGGGGTTTATGTTAGTAGTAAGGTAGCAGAGGTAACAAAAGTGCAATATTAAGAAGATGTTTGTTCGTGCTATAGAATGATTACTAGCCGTTAGGCTATTCAGATCTGTAGACTGAATACTTAGATTGTCAAATGAAGAGCTAAGAAGGAAATACTATCTATGTGGTGATGGCCGTGCCCTTATATCCTATAGCTTTCATACCATCTTCAGTACTGGACCACTAAAGTCGCTGGTCGCTTCTTGCAGTCCTATGTAGTATCGACTGAACCGCTCTTTGGTCCTTGTAGTTCCAACCCTAACCCTGGGTCCTTACATAAGAGATATCCCCGCTTGATGTATTAGACATCAAGCTTCTGGCCGCTGGTTTGTTCCATGGTCCGTAGTTAGTCTTTGGGTTATAACACTTGGTTCGAGTATACAACTTCGTATCGCTTTTAACATACTTTTACCCTTCATTTTACGTACGTCGGACCTATTAGATATGTCAATAATTACCTTTTTGTATTTTAATTTATGATATCATACCGATTTTGGCATATTGTTTTTCTTTATTTTGTACACTTCAAGTTATATTTATTACTTATAAGCGATTGTTTTTGAAGAAAATAACAACATTAATATAGCCGGGTGCATTAGCCCAGCCATAAAGGGTAGCTAATCACTATTGAAAGGAGAGGGAAAGAGTGATGCCGTCACATCTCCGCTATTTTCCCCATCGTACTCCCCCTTTATTCTAACGCCACCGCTATTACCGTTATCGACGTTATTAACGCTAACGATGATGTAGCCCTACGCCTTGGTTCGCATACTATTAGGCAAAGATATAAGGGGTTTTTACCCTCCTTACGACGATACTCGATAAAGTCGTTAAATTCGCTTACGTAGTATATACACAAGCCCCGTTTCCAGGCGGTAATAATGGCCACCGACTCATTAGTCCGCCGGTTAGCGTCTATTACTAATTAGTATAGACTTATTTTGGTTATTGACGAGCGCAGTTGTTTTTTGGAGCGCCCCAAACATTTTTGTTTTAGAAAAAAAGATTTTTGAAATCGGTTTTTACCATGAAGCCGGTGGGCGCGTAATATGACCTTGGCTTACAGCCCCAAGACCAATGGAACGGGGGCGTATCTACTGCTAATCTACTCATAACGGTGGTAACGGGCCGAATGAACTCCGCTTTCGTAATAATTGTTAACGGACTTGCTCGCGGCCGCAGAAGCGATATACGACATGTAGAGCGTGTCTATTAACGGCTCGGGCCTACAAATCTAGATACGTCACTACAAAGATTTACGCGTTAAAAAGGCTTCGCGATGCAACGTGGCGATATGAAGCTCTAAGCGATGAAATAGGTCCGCCTATTGCTTCTTATCTATAGGAAAACTAAAAGTATATACACAGGTGGATTTTAGTAATACAAACCGTGAAAATGCTTCATAAGGCTGCACTTACAAAGCTGGGGAGCCCCCGCGAGTAAGTGGGTTTCTATCTACGGGGAAAGGGTAAGGTTTATAACCTCAGGAGTTCCCCGCTCTTCCCCTTGGGAGCTTAAGGGGAAGGGGAAGGAGGAAAGGGAAAAGAAGGGAGTAATGGCAGCGGAGGGAGACGGGGTAGTTATGGTGGCGGTGAGAGACGTAGTGGCGGCGGCGGCGGCGGAGGCAGGCGAGTCCGAAAAGGTGGCAGCGGCAGCGGGGCATAGCGGGGCCGGAGAAAAAGCAACGGCGGCGGGGGAAGGCGGAGCCAAAGGGGTGGTAACGGCGGTAGGGTTAGCGGCTATAGATAAGATTGTGCTCGATAAAGATGGCTTGTTGACGGTGGTGGTAGTGGCGGCTGCGGCGGCCGCGGCGTTGCGGCAGCGCTCTCGCACCAAACGGCGCCTAGTGGTTCTATTTTTACGCGGTATCTATTTAAAGGAAAAGTTAGTATACAGGAATTGGTTAAGTGACCTAACTATTGGAGCGGTTTGATTTAACTAATTGAAATGAATGTTAAGTTGAAGTAGGGATTTGTATTGGTTTGAACTACGCGCTTTTAAAGGAAAAAAAAAAAGAAGTTTTATCTGAACCGATATCGATATATCTTTTTATACTAGCCTAATACGTAAAGGCGTAACCACTCCTACGTAATTATCTCTACAGTACTTACGAAGTTACACTCTTATTGGAAACTACAAAAATCGTTATTAACAATCATATCGCTATCATTTAACTATATCAACTAGGCCCTAGCTATAATTATAACTGCGACTAAAACTTACTAATCCGAACCTTTACAATTGGTACCGCAACCAAATTATCACTACAAAAACTGCTGATTTAAACCTTTATAATCGATACTACAACCACACTATAATTATAGGGCTACGTATACAGAATCGCTACAATTACACTATTGTAACTGAATTATAGGTATATAAGGAAGAAAGGAAAAATTTCTTATTTATATATTACTATATACCCTTATGACTAGTATACATAGGCCAAGTAGCAGTGAAATATATTACAAGGTGCAATCATACAAAGTGCACGATAACGTGTCACATTACAGGCTACACTCTTATAAGACATAAAGTGCATCATGCATGAAGCGGTCTGAAATGGGTATTCCAGAGCGCACAGCAAAAGGGCCACTTCCCAGATAAGAGGTTTATAACCTCCTATCCGTAGCGTTCACTCTCTGGAATGCTTCTTTTGAACCTATCTATCTTTTACTACAACAATACCAATCTTATGATTACTTTTCTACTCTTTTTACTTCACGTGAAATAGGCAGAGACCTTACCAACAACATTAAGCCCGACAGTTAGCATAATAGTATAAGTTATAAACAGGTTAAATGTAAACACTTGAATTAGATGGTAAAGATTTCCAATGTCAAACTATGTTTTTATACATAAAAAGTTACGATGACGCGTAAATTACGTAAAAATGAACATTTTATCCAATTCAAACATTATTCTTACGTTACTTTTGATAGTCAAAGAAAACATTTAATCCGTCATGGACAATTATTATGCCAGCGGTAAAGTCAATGGTAATGAATATACTAACGTTTTTATTAAAATGTTTTGTATTCACTTTTTCAACTTAAATGTGTTAGTAATTGCTATTATTTGGTTTATAAATTTGAAATAAGGCGTTTGTAAACATTTTTACATTTTTTCTTTATATTTAGACGACTTGAATAATTCAGTCTAGCGGTATATATTAAGATTTCGTTGCAAAAATCGTTATCCTTAAGAGTGTTATAAACGACACCCTCATTAATATACTATTTCCTCTCCATTTATTCGAAAAATATAATGAGTAAGTCGCCTGAGTTTAAATTATCTATGAATAACTTCATACATACTGTACCAAACATAATACTGGCGGCAGCGATAAAAGTTATATCGATGATAATACTAATATCAATACTAATACTAATACTAATACTAATACCAATACTGATACTAATACTAATACTAATACTAACACTAATACTAATACTAATACTAATACTAATACTAATACTAATACTAACACTAATACTAATACTAATACTAATACTAACACTAATACTAATACTAATACTAATACTAATACTAATACTAATACTAATACTAATACTAATACTAATACTAATACTAATACTAATACTAATACTAATGCTAATACTACTAATAATGATATTGGTAAGGTCTCTGCCTATTCACGTGAACGTAAAGAGTACAAGAATAATAGTAAGATTTGTAGTATATTGATGATAGATAGAAGGGAAAAGAGTATTTAGTGAGTGCATGTCTCAGGTAAAATTTTATAAGCTTTCCCCCAGAGCGTGGCACTCTACCATATACTTTGTCAATATCCCTAGTATACCTTACAACGTGACACGTTATCGTACACTTTGCAAGGGTGCATCTTATAGTATAGCACGTTACCGTACACTCGGCAAGAGTGTAAGTTATAGCGTAGCCACTTACTAACTATATGAATATATAATCATATCCACATAGGCAATCTTTTTCTCTTCAATGCGTTCCGTATCCGTACTTCAGTAGTGACAGTATAGTTTATTCGAGTTTCAAACAGTAGTTTTGATACTAATAGTATTGTAGGGTTTGGAGGATTGGTTGAGAAGGTTGGTGATCATTGTAAAGGTGTGGTAATGGTAAAAGTGTTATTGAGGAGGTGTGATTATCGATATCATATGTTTTGGAGTAAGTATAAAACGATATATCGCCATCAATCCAGGCAAAACTTCTTTCCTATTCCTTCTAACGACGTATTTCTATCTGAAAAATAAGTCACTCATCAAACACTCGATGCATATATGCCTAGACAACTCGTTCCCAATTAGCTATTCAAGCTGTTTATATAAGTTGGTTACTTGACCAATAATACGTTTTAACCGCCTTTTAAACAAGTGCCCCATAAAAACAGGTGTTAAAGGTGTTATTTAACGTGTTAACGTAAGCACGACGAGGCCGTCGTTGCCGCCGCCCGCCGCCCGCCTAATCTTAGCCTTCCCAACTCTGGTATTATAATTCAACAGCTGCAGGTCATACCAGAAGCGGCCCATAGTACTAATGAAGAAAATTAGTTGGACACAGTTTGACGGCAGGCATCTGATCCTACAGACCCCCCAGGGTTAGGGTTGTTAGGGACCTACTTGGTATACCGAGAACCGGAGACTGGATATATTGGATATGCTATATATCCAAATGATTCAGTCGGGATATGTTAGATCGCGCACATATCCCACATATCTCACGCTAGCACGTCAACTGAAGGAACTAGATATAAGGACATGGTTATCACTACGTTAGGTAGCTTCATTAGATAGTTTTTGAGTTGTCAATCTAAGTATTCAGTCTACACATCTGAATAGTATCAAGGCTTCTGATCATTACTTGCACGGTTGCAATATTGTTCACTCAGTACCTCTGCTACCTTCTTGATAACATAAACCCTCTGATACCTTCCATATACTCACGGGTATTTAGTGTGATCATTATATCTGTGAGCATATCATTAATCTTGGCTTATATTTTTTTAATTCCCTGCTACCGCCATTGACTCCAACACCCCCTTTCATCTTTCATTATCTCCTGCCACTACCCAAACCTTTACCCCCCCTTTTATTTCCCTCTTCTCCCTTGTCCTTCCTTCCCCTATCCTTTAAAAGGAGAGGTTGAAGGCTTTGAAAATTATTAACCTTACTTTCTCGTTATAAGTAAAAACCCTATTACTTATAATGTCCCCTATTACCGTGAACGTAGTATCGCCGAATTATAACACGGTTTATATTACTTATCCTCCCTTTAACTTATATTATACCAATATCCTTATAAACGAGGCCGAAGCAGCGGAACGCGCCTATTATCTCGAGGTATGACTCGAAAAGATATAACTTAAAACTTTTTTAGCGCATAGAAAGTTAAAACAATATATTCGAGTTCATGTCCCCAGGCAACTAATAGATATACCTTACGTATCGTATATTAAGTTCCTGGCCGCGGGAAAGTCTATTAATAATTACCGTTAAAACGGGGGTCGATGGGCCTATTATTACCGTTACAAGCGGATTAGTAACGGATACGCCCCCCTTTTAATAGTTCCAAAACCGTAAGCTAAAGTCTTATTACGCTTCCATCATCTTCAAAATAAATAACTCACTCCTTCAATTCGAAATTTTAACTGTAACCAATTATTATTTAAATTTTCAATACCTTGTTCAAAACTTTATTTTAAAAAGAATCAATTTTTCAATACCAAAAAGAAAACGAGACTAATTAGTATTAAACATAAAAATGACCTAAAAATCAATAACCGTTATTACCATTTAATGGGCGGGCTTATATATATATTACGTAAACCAATTTAACGACATTATCAAGTGTATTTATAAAAAAGGAAAAAAAAAAACCCGAGCCTCCTACCCATATGAATATAGCACCAAACGCGGGGCCCTTCTCGCGGTAGTGAAGTTGATAGCGGCGTCGATGGTGGTAGTAGCGGTGGCGCCGGTAATGACGGCGGGGACGACAGAAAAAGCGACGACAGTAACGACAACGAGGACGAGAACGTGGAAGAAAAAGAAGAAAAAGAAACCCCCGCCTTCCCCTCGCTTTTCTGGTAACGGCTAGTCACCGCTTTTTATATTTACCGGTTTTTCTAACCTCAGTGAAATTAATTACAAAATAATAAAATTGTTTTCCCGAAAACCTCGTAATGTAAGTGACAAACAATAAAGATAAAAGTGAAAAATATGATAGTGAAGTTGCAAATAACGAATATAAAAAGTAACAATATATTAAAAGAGTCGAAAGTAGTGAATACAAAATGTAATAATACGCTAAAAGCGAAAAAGCATAATAGTTTTCAAAAAAAAAAAACGATATATAGGAAATGGCATAAATAGCCTATTGAAAAGTGGAACAACAAATATAAATCGTGAAATGAATGAAAAGAACTAAAAGTAGTATGCCAATTGTGGGTTAGGTTGTCAAAGTTTCTAGTAATACTAACGAAAATAACGTTTATAGACACAAACACCTTCAATAGTCTATTTAGGACGCCTTTAGTTATTGTATCCACCGAATTCAACTTTCTGTTCATCAATCTCGTATTTTGAATTCCGCGGCGCTCATATGACTTGCGTAAAGCTATAATATCAATTATACAGTTTTTCTCGTTTTTGGTACCGAATTTGAAAAAGTAATTGTAAAGGGAAAAGAAGTTATTATAAACCAATAAAGGAAGTGGTTTCAAAACAAGGTTCGAAATGATTATTCGGATTGTTATTGTAATAATAATGCCGGAAAAGAATTCTTTAACTATACTATAAATCATAAAGGCTATAACACCCTGAATAATCTATTTATATTTCGTGAAGCTCTAATAGAAACATTGTTTTCAAGCGTCAATTCATTCTGAGTCGGTATTTCATTGCCGATAATAATAATTTTTTTTTATTTAAAAGCTGTAATTGTTATTTTTAACAAAGAATCCGTCAGTAAAAACAAATTGCTTTATTGAATGTATATGAAGCAATATTAAGCGAAAGACGTACTTCAGATGACTCATTTGCTTTACTAGGCGTTTATTAAACTCTTTACATACATGATTCGACTGATTTATCTAATATACGTAGTATTAAAAAAGTTGAACGCCGATTCTGGTTATACGACCCATATAATCTAAGTTTCATGTATATGTTAACATTTACACTCGTCAACTCGTTTTACGTTAGTCAAGATTTTAAGGGCAACTTTATTGAATTATTCTTTTTATACAAGTTCTGAAATATCCTTCTAAAAGGTAATTGTTATACCGTTAAAATTAATTAGGTGGTTCTTCGTCAGATACACTTTTCGTTTCGCTTTTTAGTTGGCTTTTTCAATTTTTATGTTTTTTTTTAATGAAAACGACGTTTTACATAACATAGAAATATCGGCTGTTTATATTCCAATAAATATAAACCTTTTCAAACGTATAATTCAAACTCATAATTATGGGTCAAAGGTTAAGTTGGTTATTTCGAGGCGCTTTTTATGATGTGTCTAATAGATATTATAATAGTAAACTCCAGTTTTAGCAAATTTATAAAGTGGGTTTGAAATACGTATAATTGTTCCGAGTAAATAGTACTTTCGGAGCTTTATAAGTATATTAGCTTAAATACTTCTCTTAAAATATTTTAATCATTGTGTCTAAATTTGCATAATATTCCGAAATTTAAAATAAATGTTGTGGAAAGTTCGTAAGAAGGCAGTAAACGCCAAAATTAAGCGATAGCTCGCCCGTTACAAAGTAGATAATTGAGTTATAATTTTTTTTGGAACGTTATTGTACTCCTTAATCATAAATCGGTTGTTTTTATAAGGCTTACCAGTCTTATCTCTTACTCCGTGGACTAAACGAGTAGGGAAAATCTTGTAATCGCTGTAAGTCGTTAGATTGAACCTTTCAAAGCGAAAAACGATTTATTCGAATAAAGCGAAGATTTATTTATGGGTTAAGTTTCAAAAAAACTACCTGGGTTATATTAACGCCCTCTTGGCATAGTTTCATAGTTAATTTACGGTTCGCCGTTTTCTTTTGGATAATAAAAAAGTATGTAAAAAGACTTTAAAGTGGTTTTTATTTTTTAACCCAAGTGAACGCCCTCGGCAACGTAATTCCGGTTTCGTTCATATGGGATAATCGATTTTGTAAAATGGCGAAGATTATAAAAGGTTACTTGGAGGGTGTATAAATTTCGGAGAAAGTTTGTTTTTGTTATTTTAAAAATAGCGTTAGTCATACCTTTTCTCGTATTATGATTTCAGGACGTTGTTTTTTACCTTTTCTTTCTTATATTTCCGTATTATCATTTATCGAAATGAAATCGTGTTATTTAATAAGTATACGAGTATATCATATTATTTAAACCCATTTATTTTCCAAGAGCTATTTTATCCGTCCTTTGTTTTCTAAACTATAACTTTTGATTATCATAGTAGTTTCAAAGCTCCAGTTTTATGCAGAATGTTTCTTGTTACTAATGTTCTCGAAACATTATTTTTGACCCGCAGAAAAAACAGCTGTTTCATTCTTCGCCATAGTATTTGATCTTTATACCATTACTAGTAATGATGCTGAATATGTGTAAATTCTGGGGTAATCACTAAAAACAATTAGTGTTAGAATAAGGCTACTCGAATTAAAATTGTTGCTCACGGCATGCATTACTATTTACAAGATTAGTTGCTTGTTATTAATACCATTTAAATCATTAGATAATAACGTATACGATTTTTAAAATAGTCCGTAATATCGTTTGTATTTTTCAATACCTTAGAACACCTTTACTGGTATTTATTTACACTTATTTCCCGTAGTTTGAACCTTAATTTTTGAGTAAGTCGAGTAGAAAATTATACTTTTATCGTGAGTAATCCAGTATAGAGGCTTAAGGTTAACGTTCGTTTAATTGTTTACTAAGGTAACATAACAATGCGTAAAAGAAGTGCTCCACGTAAATTTTGCAACTTCAAATGATATAACTATATCGCTGGCATAAAGGATAGCCTATCCGTCAAGGTATAATATATATATAATAACATTAGAGTCAAAGTTTAGGCCTTCTTAAAGGTGGAATTTAAATCATTATAAAGCTTGTAAATACAGTTGATATTAGTAACTGAACTTTTTGATAGATTTGAGAGCTTTTTTCTCTATATATATATAGTTTGTTATATGGAAAAGTCGTAAAAGGTGTTTCGTAACCGGGTGTCCAAATCGTTGATATAGCATTCGTAGTCTTAACTATATTAAGTAAATGGTTTTAATTATATGTATCTTTAGGAAAAACCATAAGTATTAAAACTTTATATGGAGCGATACGGATATACTATCTGCAGCGCGAACGAGTTGGTTACTCGTGTATTAAACCTTAATTCCAAGCTTATTTATAGTAGCCAATAGTAACAAAAACGACGTTTTGAAATATATTGCATAAAACTTAACCAGGCCGAATGGTATATTAATCATTATCATAACAATCAACGTCGCCTTACTTTCATCAATCAGGAATTTACAGTATTTTTCTTTCCAGTCGAAATAAAACTTGGACAACTTGGTCGCAAAAGCGTCGAAGTGTTGTTTTCCAGCGGTCGAGATTTCTACTACGTTAATATTGGGTATAAAACTTTGAAATTGGTTACCGTAACTATGAGATAATGTAGATTACGATGCTATATAAGAGTTTCATACGCCGCTTTCGCTATCTAAACCTACTTTATATAAAAACAAAGTATCTTACAGGCTTGAAAATACTTGTGGATCCTTTTTCTTATTTTAAGTTGTTATCTAAGTCTTATATTCCTCCAATTTGTTTTCTTTAAAAGTGTATTCGTAAAGTTATATGTTGAAATCCTGTTCCAAAACTTTATAATTAACTGTATATGTTATAAAATTGACTTTCGTCAAGTACTCGGGTGAATGATCGGCCTAAATTTGTCGCTTAAATCGAATCTACTTATATACCTGATAATTGGTCGACGAAGAACTGACCTTAATATATAGAATATATCGGTTTTAAAAAATTGTAAAGCTTCGTATACTTTTACGTAAGTATAATCATATACGTGGTAAGCCTTATAATTAGTTATCAAGGCGCCCTTGTTAATAACCGCTTTATTCTCGGTTTCTAGAGCTTTCTCTTTAATATCTATCGCCTTTATAGTCTTATTTCGGGCATTTATACTACTTATACCTTGGGTACACTTTTAGTTGTCAATTCAAAACTTATTGATTCATTTTTACGAGGTTAGCTTTCGTAATCTACGGGTTTTCGTCTTTGATTTTTTCGGCTAAGAATGTCAATTTGGAGCTCATATATCCGTGTATCAATATTTCAAATAACGTTTTAAAACTTGTATAAAAAGCCTTCGAATTTTTTTCTAGTTTAAATAAATTAAGATCAAAAGATTAGTTTTAACAGCATGCTTTTGTAATTACTGAAATGAACAATTCATTACCTTTCCATTTTAGTTCAAAGAGCATCTAACACTTTGAAAAATTTATTAATGAGGCAATAAACAATGTAATAGGGCTTTATCGAGGTATTTACGTTAATTTCGAGCAGATTTCTATGTAGTACCCGTTTAGTTATTAATGTAAAATTCGTAATTAATTTTCGCATTGAAATATATTTTCAAACAGTTGTAAAATTCGGAAATGTATCCAATCACGTAATGTCATATATATATCACTTTTTAGTTAAACTAGTCAGTATTTATGGCAAAATTGAATGAAATTTAGAAGGTTGAATATCTTGTTTTTTGTAAGTATTTAATACTGTACGGATTTTATTGTCGAGAATTTTATAAGGTTTACGACTATAGATTTCGTCTCATCCTATATCTTGGAAAAGTTCGTAAGCTTTATAAGGTTATTTTTATTAATAGGGAATCGGTGTGGTAAAAGGTCGTGGTATAGATCGTAGTTTGTAGATATCAAGCTGTAAAACTCGCATTATCGTTTGGTGCCGCTTACATTTTCGCCAAAAACGCTGTTTTCCTTATTTTTGACACTTTCATTATCGTCGTAAAGAGCGTTAAATGTATTTGTGGTGTTGTTTTATCTCCATTTTCATTCTAATACGTATATTAAGGCGGTTGTATATTAAACTCAAGTCAAGGATAACCTTTACATTATTTCCTTCTTTTTGATATATTTTCTTAAATTTCGTTTTCCTTTCGCAGAGAGCGGTTCATCTTATCAAACGCTTTAAACGTTACGTAAGTGGAGTATTTTAGTGTTATGATATGGTATATATATTCTTAATAAATTGTTTCTTACGTTTAGCCAACTAATTTCCTTTTTTTAATCCACTTTTAATACTTTTTCATTTTCTTATTCCAATATTTCGTTAAACTAGATGATAATAACCAACACTTCGAAAATACGGGTATTTTTTCAAATTATCAATTCTTTGATTAATCATTGTTCCCATATCACTTGCGAGATAAAACTATATAACCGCCATATTTCGATAGTTTAACTTAAAGCTTCTTTACGCGAATTATTAAATATATCGAACCCTAAGATCTTTTCCTCCCAATATCGATAAATTACGTTTATAATATACGTGTTTATCATTTAAAGGTTCAATCATTTTACAGGCACTTTAATAACGTTATCTCCTAAACTAAGATTGATGTGTTTTATAACTTTTTTTCAAAACGTTGTGTACGTAAATACAATGTCTATATATTTACTAGCTTTAGCCAGACTTGTTAACTTTGGTGTCATAAGAGCGAGATTGTCATATGTAAAGAATTACTACAAAAAAAAACGAAATAGTGGTTTTTTTTTATGCGTTTGGGATAATATGTTTATGGGGATTTTTTTAAAAAAAGCGGCAAATAAAAACGTAAAGTATATAAATAAAATATAGATATGATTTGTTCAAGCGATTAGAATAAAGCTTTCAATACTTGCAAAGTAATACAAAATACAAATAAGACGTGCCTATACATTAGTTAAACGTTTCAAACTAATTTTTTATCTTTTATGAACATTGTACTAACTAAAAGATTAGTAATTCAAAATATCGTGAGTAATAATTTAAGTAGATAGTATTATATAATATCGAGGAGAAGAAATTTAGGTATTTGAAACAGCGAATTGGTGTATAAGAGTTAAAATAGTATGTAAAGTCGAATTACGATGGAGTGAAAGCGTTTCGAATACTATGTTTAGCGTTTGCGAAATGTGTTAGAGTGTTTTGAAAAATGCTTTGAGCGTTTGGTATATATTTGGTCAGCGGTTCGGATATTTGCTTTGGAGTATAGGGTAATTATAGAAGCGCCCTTAAAGTGGTTTTAGTCGCTTTCAAAGTGTGTTCAAGCGATTCGGATGTTGCGTTTTGGTCGGATAGGTTCTAACGAAGAGGTTCGAAACTTAATGGTTTTGGATTACATAGCCTGATGTCTGATAGAACGTTCTTCAAAAAGTGCACAAATACGTCCAAAGCACCAACCGAGTTGATGGATAGCGTAACAGAGCTTTCAGTAATCAAAAGGCACCAATCGAGTTGATAATGTTATACTAAAGTTTTCATTTTCAAAGTCACTCTACTATATAGTCTTTCCACACTCACTTGTCTTTAATGTAAAACCTAGTTTGGAGCACGATAGTTGAGACCACTATAGCATTTCGTTATAGGGTTTCAACTAGACTCGTTTCTTTTTTCCTAGGCTATGTGTAGTCGACTGAGTCGACTACTAATCAGTATCAGTAAGGTCTCGTCCTATTCACGTGAACGTAAAGAATAGGAAACTAATCGTAAAATGTTAATATAAACATATATCCATATAGTTGGTAAGTAACCACGCTGTAGAGTGCACTCTTGCAGAGTATACGATATTGTGTCACGTTGTAAGATGCACTCTTACAGAATGTATGATAACGTGTTACGCTATAAGGTGTACTTTTACAAAGTGTATGATAAAGTGCTATACTTCGGGTGAAAGCTTATAAGCTTTTACCTAAAAAGTGTACTCTCCAGATACATTTTCTTTCCTCTATCTATTATTAATATACTACCAATATTAGAATCAATAATAATAATAATAATAATGATAATAATGATAATAATAATAATAATAATAATAATAATAATAATAATAA
>JASMMZ010000001.1:22753082-23012970 GCA_038502455.1 Anisogramma anomala | reverse complement strand
AAGAAGGAGAAGGAGAAGAAAAAAAAAGAAGAAAAAAGAAGAAGAACAATAATAATAATAACGCTTATAAATAATTTACCGATGAGAATAAAAAGAATTTCGACCATATACCCGCATGAGATAATGAGGGGAATATTATAATAATGTGTGTAAAATTATTACGAGCCGGTATTAAATAGCGCATTATTAGGTTAACCAATTCGAATTTTTACACTATAAAAATTTCGTTTTATATTTATGACAAATTGTAAATAGTAACCTGATTAGGAATTATTCCTTGAATCTCTCTTAACGCCCGAATAACTTCGATACGAAAGCTAATAAAGACGTTTACCCAACTGATACTAATAATCTTATACATTTTTTTTAAAAAAAAGTATAAGTTTTAAATATAATCACGTATATGAGTTGATTTTTTTTATTCCAATCTAGTAATTTATTAATAACTCATAAATAACACCTTTTTCGAAAGAACTTAACTTGTTTAATTATTTATTTCGTTATTTTTGTAGTAAATTTAAGTTGGAAATATTATGATATCAATGCCAATCAACTGATTAAACGATTGAATTTACCACGTATTTTCATTTTACCTCAACGTTTGAATGAAGTTATTTGATATATTACTCTTACCAAATCATACATAGTTTTTGTTCAACGTATTTCAATGTCAACTTTAAGAAATATAAATATCTTATTGAGACTCACATTATTTTCAATTTCTAATATAAAGTTGTTTTGAATGAGGTATAAATAAAACAAAAAAATCCCCTCATTTTTAAGTATGTATTACTCGTCAAACTAACAGGTAGATACTACATATAGAAACGGTGGTTCACGTCAAGATAAAAGTTAACTAATGGTATAAACGCCATAATTGTTATGTACTCAAGCTATTGACCATTTAGTCTATAGGTTACATTACTATGTACGTAATGGGATAGGCAGTACCCAGTTTAGATGCAGCCAGAGCGCGGTCCGCAGGCAGCATGTGCGAGGGTACGTGACGGGATGTGCACAGACTATACTTATAAATCCTGTACGAACAACCACTATAGCCTTCTTTAATCTTACGCTTATACCTTAATAGTGAACTTTAGTTAATATTAACTTAACTTACTATCGTAAGTCGGAATATAACATATTATTAAGGTTTCATTTTATTTACTTCGAAGGGATATTACTTATAATGGACGAATAGATGACAGATATGAATGATTTCACGTGACACTTAAAAATTATCGGGGAGGATAGGCCGTTGGTGAATACTTAGTGTTCCACTTTTATAAACACACCTTTTGCCCCTTTAAGGCCAATGTAAGCCGATAAATCTCGCTTATATGATACTATAAGCTATATCTAGTTTGCTATAAAGCGAATATAATAGTTTAGTAAATAGACCTCCGTTTTCGACCTTACGTCCGATTTCTTCTAAGTCGTTATGAAAATTTAACAACTCGAAGCCAATATAACGGCAATTCTTATTGGTTTTTCAGTATTTAGGGATAGTCGAAAACTATGAAACCAACCGCAATGCAATAAATATGCCTTTATATGAGCGACAATACGTTAAACGATTGGATTTATATTGAAACCATTTAAAATGTAAATCGGGGAAAATAGATATACGTTTGTTTAAGTATATTGTTATTACACGTCGGATATTAATCAGGTAGTTACGGCATATTATAAGGCCGGCGGATACAAAAAAAATACGATACGAAGAGTTTCCTCGATTATATTAAGATTTCCTTTGGAAATTTTTATCACGCAGAAAATATTTTAGTCGAGTTGGAGAAACAATTCATAAAAGACAAAAACCTATAGGTACCATTCTCCATTCGATTTAAGACATCACTAACTTAAGCGGGCGGTTTGGACTAGCGTTCAGCCGTTGAGTGTACTCACTTATGATTACATATATCCCTACTTATTCGGGAAAAAAATATTACGACAGGCGTTAATTGTATCGAATATATCGCGGCTTAATCGAAATACTACGAATTTGTAAAAGTGTTAAAGTCTTTAAACTTAAAGCGAAGTTTTAATGGATAATTATTGGTACTCGTATAATTATAATGGCCGGATAGAAATACAATTATAACAAGGTTTTATATATTTTGGGTATTTTTTTTAAGGGGCCGCGGTAATCGCGGTTAATTATTTTAATAAACCTATTTCGTATATGGCTAAGACTAATAACGCCGTATAATATTAATAACGATGATGGAATGCCGGGCTAAAGAAATTACAGAGCGTTACTTACGTTATGACTCAATATATTACTATTAATATGGTTGTAAACTCCGCCTTTCTTTTCTTCCGACATAAGTGTATACGGTTTAAGTTGAAAAGGTAAATAAAGTTTCCCTATTAACAGCGACAGTGGAAGTCTAACTTTTAAATACAATTTTGATTCTGAGTAATATAACCTTAATAGTACAATTATTAAATCGAGTAAAAAAGGTTAAGATTAATTAAAATATATATAAATCAGGATTCATTTCTTATTCTTATAGTTTTTAATAGCACTGGATTTTTTAAAGTTTAGATCGATTTTAGCTGTAATTGTGATTATGTTGTAAATATGGCTTTGATATAACGGTTAAAGGTAAAGTAAATTCAGTTATTAAATTATCGAAATTGAGATAAAATATGAGAGTTACATTAGAATACGCGTATTACTCAAATAGTTAAGTTTCGCATTAATATTAATAAATGGTCGGACCCGATATTAATATATATTATTCCGGGCATAACTAGGGATATAATGTTTGAAATGTTATAAATACAACACAAATAAGTAATATTGAACGTTAAATGAAATCGCTTAATAATTTATAAATAACGAGGGTTTGTTACGAATTTAATAACTATATGCCTTAAGTTGGAGGATATTCGAGGTGTTATAAAATAGGTTTCTATTGGTTCAATAATCCAATTTTAGTAAACAGTATAGCGTATGAGACATTAGTTGTAATTAGCTTTTATTGTAAGTTTTAGTAAGATAACTCGGATTTTATCATTTACGACATCGACTATCATTAAAAAGTAGGAAAACTAGTTGCATCTTCTACCCAAATTAGTAAAGTTCCGTAACTTATTCGATAAGGAAAAGGTAATAGATTTACCCCCATACCGTGAAAAGCTCGATTACCACATTTATATTATAACAAACGAGGATGAATCTTTAACGGATAAACTATAGGAACTGTAATACTTAATACTACAGAATTCATTCCTTGCACTTCGATATTGAATTACTGAATTAATAAATAAGGGTTAGGTTTGTACGAGTTTCTTATCTTTACGACCTCGGTATAATTTATTTCTAAGTCGAACGGTCAATAACGGTTTATTGTTGATTATTAGACTTTGAATATAATTACCGAATAAAATTGTTTTTATTTACGTTAAATTAGGGAAACCCTACGCGTATTGTGGAAGTTAATATAGCTAACGAATTTGGATATCCGAACGACTTTTTACCATATCCAGGTTATACTCGAATAGGAGGAATTAACGGCCTTTCGTATAGATTTAGAATTATTATAATAGTTAGTTACTACTTTCGGATTAGAAAAAATGTTTTTAACATTTCAACGATATATTAACTATGTAATGACAAATATTTTGAATAATTTAATTATAACTCATCTAAACAACCTTCTGATCTTTTTCTTTTGCTATTAATTAGGACCATATAACAAAAGTTCGCGTGGTATAAAAACGCCATTACGATATCAAGCCAAACTTATACCTAAAAAAGTATGACTTCGTGATTCAAAGGGTAAAATACCTTAATTTATCATAATGGTCGTCATTGGTATCAAGGCTAACCTCGAAAAAGTCCGGGCTATTCGAGAATTCAAGTCCCTGCGTACCGTTTGGAAAATCCGAAGTTTTTTAGATATTACTAATTTTATCGGGATTTTATTAGTAATTTCTCCAACCTAGCTTATTAACTTATTCGACTTACTAAAGAGGGAATTTGTGAACGAAAAAGAAGCGAAAGAAATGTACGTTTTAAACGTTAAAAATATATACGTTACGGTATTAATGTAGGTATTTTAAGATTCAGATTGAGTAATAGTAGTAGCAACCAATTGTTTAAGGATAATTTTAAAAGGATACCTGTTGGTAGACCTTAGATCGTTGCAACGTTATCGATTCGATTGATCGAAATAATAGTAGTATTGAATTGGTCAAGTGGTAGATGTATTTTTCTAGGTTTAGCAGACCGCTAGCCGGTCTACACTATAATTTGTATGGACAACTTCTTGGCACGTACCCTAGAGTGAAGTGTAGTGTGCTGTACTCGATTTACACCCAATGCGGTAAGTCCACACACAAAGCAATACACTGACAGTACGGTCATCTTTACTGTAAGT
This sequence comes from Anisogramma anomala, assembly GCA_038502455.1. Classification (NCBI taxonomy): domain Eukaryota; kingdom Fungi; phylum Ascomycota; class Sordariomycetes; order Diaporthales; family Gnomoniaceae; genus Anisogramma; species Anisogramma anomala. The sequence goes on along the minus strand of JASMMZ010000001.1, from coordinate 23,008,579 downwards.
AAAGTTGACCTACTGTACTGAATGCAATACTATTCCAACAGTATCTATTATAAAAGGATTAAAATAACATTTAAAATCCAATAGTATATTATTTCGTACGATGAACAGATGCGGAGCATAATTACATTATTTACGACAGTAAAAATTTAGTCGTGGTATAATATTTAAAAACGTGGTTATTGGAATTACATAGTGTCCGTACGCTGTTTACTATCCTAACGAACTATAAAGAATTAGAGTATTTTTCTTTGATACGTTTCATCCCGGAACGTTAGGCTTAATAAGAAGAAGGTTTTTAGCTTCTTTAATATTACTTACTTTACCGGCCTACGACCTAAAACGCACTCCCTAATATATTAACCTGTAAATTGTAAAATAAACCATAAATTGAGGAGCGCTATGTACGAGTCGTTCAACCTATTCCGATAACTATATCGAATATAGTAATAATAGACTTATATATTATGATATCGTATATAAAAGCTAAATATATAGATTAATTTGTTAAATTGAAAGTTTGGTTATTAGATTATGATAATATATACCTTAAGGAAGTGCCGAAAAACTCTAAAACGTCAGAGGTAACGGAATTGCCCCGGATCCAGCCTACGCCCGCGCCGCCGACTTTAACGATGCCGAAAAACACTGGAATGGCGACGATTATTGCGTTAAAACCGCCGACTTCATTAATATCAGGCGGTTACCTTATTTTCGGGCCGGACGTCCTCACGCAGTTATAAGACTAAAGTATAACAAACGTGCCGTTATATATAATTCGCCCATTAACAGTCACTAAAGGCGTTAAACGTTTCTCGACTAAATTGAAACACTCGTTATGAATCTCGGATTATAATATAGATTCGAAAAATACGATACATTACTCTAGCTGCTTATAATTATCAAGTTAGGGGGTTAATATAAACCGATGAGTTAATAAATACGAAGTGTACGCTATCATGAAGGTAAAAGGGGATAAATAGTCATCGACTCATCCGGTGGGACGAATCTTTAAGTTTTGAGTATATGTACGCAAAAGTATGAGGCTAATTCAAAAATTTATAATATATATAAAATAATACATAAAATAATGGCAAACCATTGGAGATACCTAGCGAAACAATAAAAAGTAAGCGATTGTTTAAATTCGATTTAATTTATATGAAAGTAAAACCAACCGCCTTAATAAGAAGCTCAACTAATTATAAAATTAATACCGAGTAATCGACGTTTTAAACCCGTTGAATGTTATTTTGAATATTCTTTGGAAATATGTTATATTTTACGTCAATTTAGTTAAGCGAACGGTTACAAACCTCTTTCTTTCGTAGGCTTTATCCGATGTTAACCCGAATTAATCCTTGTCGCGGACAATATACGAAAGGGTATATACGAGAAATTTAAAATTTAGGACATGTTGTTACTAAAACGGGACAGGAAGATATACGTTATATATAAGTTAAGTAAAATTATCATAATAAGTCGAAGTAGGAATTGTTCAAAAATTTCTAGTATATGGTTACTTTAGATAAATTCAAAGCGGAATAAAGGGATGCGCGGTTTAGTAATAACCCGGTATTTCGATATCGGCGCCAAATACGTCCCAAAGAACTTAAAATAGACGAATTTCCTTTATTTCAGTAATATTATAATATTAATAAAAAAGTCAAAAATCCATAACTATTGAAATATAATACAATATATAAGGCCAAGGATATATTATCCGACTACAAGGCGGTTTTTATTGAAAATCGTTCAGCTTTACTTATAAGTTATTATTATCATCATTATTATACTAATACTCTAAATAATAAAGTCGATAACTTTAAAAACCTTATTAAGACTAGCTTTAAACATTGGGAAAAACCGTCAAGGGTGAACTGTATAGAGTGAGACGGGTGTTAAATGATGTTAATAAAGGCGGTTAGTAAGGAGTAAGGCGGGTACTAAGCGGAGCTAACGATAACGACTAACGTTAGATAGAGCGGGTATTAGGCAAAGCTAACGACGGCAGATAACGCGAAACGAGGCGAGAAGAACAATCCTTTGGGCGGAATACTAAAAACTGTAACACATTAGTTTATACCCAGATAACGCAGTCGGCACGAGTACCGTTATCAACCCGTTTACAGTTTATTCTGTTAACCCATTATTGATTAAATTTAACAACTAAGAAGCGGATAAATAAAGAACTTCTACGGTTAGACTTTGGACGTCGTTTGTTATATTTTGTAACTCGTAACTTATATTAATTATAAGAGATATAGTTTACGTAGTTATATTATTTTAATTACTTGGACCAAACCTACGAAAATTTACATAACGGCTACTAAAGGGAAGTAGGAAAAAAAGCGTTTCGAATTAATATGCGATTAGCGAAAGGCGTTTAGTTGCGATAAACGGGCGAAACGATTAAGGAAAATGAGGAAGTTTTCAAAAATGACGGGCCCAAAAAGAAAAAACGGCGAAAGCTTAAGGTTGAAGGTGTCATAGCGTATATCACCGAAAGAATAGGAACACTTTAAACACGGATAACATCGCAAAACCGGGGAAATGAAGGAACTAATTCAAAGAAAAAAGTAAATGTAAAGATAGATTTATAACTTAAGATATTAGCTAAACGTTTATTAGCGGGGAAAAAAATGTAATGACCGTTTTTCTATATTACAACTAATTACCGTGATAATGTACATAAGTTAAGCGAAGCTGTAAATAAATTCATTTCCTAAGTATATTACAGAAACCAGTTAATATACGGTCGGGGTTCCTACAGAATGGAAATTTAGGCTTCCTTTATTATATATTTTTCGGTAAATGCGACGCCCCTAGGTATAGTAAACAAGAACAGAGGATAGAGGTACTTGAAATTAACAAGGCGATCAATGTAAAATATATGGGTAACTTTAACTTATAATAAAAGGAGTTCATTTTCGGCTTTATCATTATCAAATACGAAAAGGTATAATCTATAATTAGCGGCAATGCATTTAAATACGAAAAAGTGATATACCTTATGAAAAGGTTGATTATTGTTAGTAATGGCGTTTATGATGATGTAACTTAAACTCGAATCGTTATAGACATCGGCAATATAAATAGGGGGAAAATTATAAAAAACTAAAAGAGTAAGGGATAAGTAAAATCAATAATAGGGATTGAAAAAGGTCACTATGATTCAAGTCATTGTAAAACACAAGATAAAAATAAGTGGTGTAGAGGAAATTAACTAAATAGGAAAAAAGGGAGGAAGGTTTTATAAATTACGGTAAGGTTCGTATTTATAGATGCTGGCGGATCGAAATAGGTAACGGTTACATATTATTCGGCGCGTCGGGAGACGCTTTATACGCCGCGTTAAGGTGGATGCGTTTTATAACGTAGGCGGCCTTGGGATAAAATGGTTCATATATTATATAATACTTCATGGGGCGCGCTATACTGTTCCGACTACTAACGGTCGAAACGGTTTATACATTATATGGTTCGTTAAAAGGCGCGTTATACGGAGCCGGCGGTTCGAGGTTTAAATGGTCTATACATCATTCGACATGTTAAGAGGCGTATTATAATCCCGTGTACAGTTCGCGCCTGACCCGCGTATTAAATGAATAGGGCCCATACTTAGTGTTTAGTCGACGGGATATTATGGTCTTGACGGCTTTTAATAAAATAGGGGCATATTATAAATATAGGCCATTAGTGATTAAATCTATAGGTTATGTGACTATACACGTAATGGGGTAAGTAATACTCAGCCTGGGCGCGGCTCAAGTGCAGTCTACAAGCAGCACGTATAAGGGCACGTAACGGACTATGCACGTACCATACTTAAAAAATCTATACGGAAGACTACTGTAACCTCTTCTAGTCTTCTACCTATACCTCAATAGTAAATTCAAACTGGAAACTATTTTGCTTACCATCGTAGGTCACACCATAGTAATAATGAAAAATAATTTACTTCAATAAATATGTAAAAAGTAACTTATGACCACGTAATTTCTATTCAGTTTTCTTGAATTTATTGATGAAATCCCGATTTAGAAATATAACGTTTCCTTTAAAAGTAAACTTTTGGATATATTCAAAATTTCACACCCTTATTTAATAAAACACTAGGAAACAGATTATCTGCTTACTACACAGAAACTGATTATAAAATCTTTTTTAAAAATAACAACTAAAGATAACCTATAAAAGTCCGTTGAGATCCGTTATACAGGATACAATAGCAACAGTTTCTAGTATTTTGAAAAATGTTCAGGGAATAATTGAACCAAGGTTATATTTATATAAAGAATTCTCCTACAAGTACCTCTATATACCTTGTTAAAGAACTCGTAAACAACTTTCGACTTACGTTAATTATTGATGATTTAATACTATTATAAAAGACGACTAATATCCACTTCTTTTTATTAAAAAAACACTTATAAATATTTTACGAACCAATTGATTTACTAAAATTGACGTCTAAATCACTTTTCAAAAGATTTTTTTGAAGGAAAACAAAAAGTTAAGAACCGCGTTCCATATCTATTTCGGACTTTCCAAATAACTCATCACCTCTTTCAATCCTTCCAAAATATTAGCTACCTTTCAACGGTATATTAATACATCATATCATACGTTTCTTAACATTCGTATTCCATATACCTGAATAAAATATCGATCTACACGAATAATAAACACGAAAATTATAACACTGAAATGAAATAGGTATTGAACGTTTAAAACGCGACTAAGCTTCACCTTGATATATTTAAATACGAATTTAACCTCTGAAACCCCCAATTTTTTAGGTGCATTATTAATATCGAGATCGAGGTACATATAAATCTGGAAAAGCTACTCGTTATCCGGAATTAAGCAGCTTGCACCTAGGTATTAAAGGTATAAATGTTTTAAATTTTGACATGTTTTATTTACAATTCATTCCAATCATTCCAAAATATTTTGCCTTTTTGAATCGTAAATTGGAAACAGCCCCTTTTCGTTAGAAGTACAATAAAAGTTGTATTAAAATGATTAATGCTTTCGTTCCTCGCAAATCCCATCTTCATCTAATAAAACTCCAAACTGAAATCTTTCCTAAAGATATATTATTACGAATAAGCTATCAAGAAATGCGTGCTTCAAAGCAACAAATAGGGAATCCTTTGGTTTATAGCATGCTAATCCAGCCATTTTTCTCTCGTTGAATATAACTACGAAATTTATAACATGGAGCTTCTCAAAATTATAAACTGTTGGAAGTATAATCCGCAAAATTGCGTAGGATAACCACTTCGTTTACTATCCATACGTACTTTAAAAACTTGGAATATGTCGATAGAGTCTAGGTACTTGTTAACGTGAGACAAAGCAATTAGAACAGTAATTAAAAGATGATTGGTATTGTAGTAAAGTAAGTCAAGATAATCAACAAGAAGCATCCAGAGGTGTATGCCCCGGGTGAGGGCTTATAAGCCCTCTATCCAGAGCGTATCACTCTAGAAAACTCCTTCTAAACCATCCATGTATTGCCATCGGTCTTAAATAACCATTCCAAACCGATTCATACATAATGCACTTTGCGTTTTGCAAGAGTGTAGCTTACAGCGTAACACATTACCATACACCCTATAAAAGTGTACCCTGTAATACAGTATACTATTATTTGGCTTATGTATACTATTTATAACGGTACATAATAATATACACATAAGTAATCTTTTTTTTCCCCTTGTATACTTCGTACCTATAGCCTAATAGTAACAGTATTATTTGTAGTATTAATTGTAACAGATCTAAATTAATAGTTTTGTAGTAATAGTATTATTGTCATATTAATCGTAAAAGCTCTAAATTAAAAATTTCCGTATTAATAGTATTATTTATCGTATTAATTGCAAAAGGTTTAAGTTAATAAGTTCGACTAAAATTAACAAAGTTTAACCGAGGTAATGTTTTAAATTCGGCTAAGATTAATAAAGTTTAGTCGAGGTAGTATTTGCAATTCGAGTCTGATTAGTATAATTAAATAAAGACGATATGATTGATAATAACGCCTTTTATTATTTTTAACAAGAGTATTTGTACGGTATTGATTACGTAAAGATGATTACGTAGGGTTAATTATACAATGATGTAGTAGGTTAGTATAAAAAGATATATCGCCATCGTTTTAATTAAAATTTCCTTTTTTTCTTTTCGTTAAAGGCGCGTAGTTTTCATTAATATAAGTCACCATTTTAATTTAATTTATATTCCATTTGATTAAACTAAACCGTTTCAATATATAGGTTACTTGGCCTATATATATACTAACTTATTTCCTGAATAGATGCCGTGTAAAAATATGACTATAAGACGCCGTTTGGCGCGAAAACGTCGGCGCGTCGCCCCTAGTACCACCATCACTAACAGCAATAGCCCGTTGTCTTCGGGTATAATCTCTTTCATTACCGCTACGCCTCCCTCCCCCGCCACCCCGTTCGCCATTACGCCGCCAAGTTCCSCCGCCSCCSCATCGCTCMGCCCCGCCGCTGCTACGTCGCCCMGCCTCGCCGCCCCCACGCTAGCCAATCCAGCCGCCGCTTCCACCTCGCCTTTCCCCACCGCCGCCGCGCCAACCTCCCCCCCCCTTTTTTTTCCCTGACTTTTTCTTAACTTGAGGGAGAAGCGAGGGGTTTTTAAAGTTATAAACCTTACCTTTTCCTTAAGAGTAAAACCCCTATTACCCGTAAGAATCTTTTTACGCCGTAGACATAGCTTGGCACAATTACGTTAGGGTATGTATGTCCTAAGCCTTTCGTTCGTATACTTTTAACTCCTTTCTTTATAAATAAAGAACACGAAGCGAATCTCCTTCGCTGCCTCGAACTTCGTATCGCTAAGGTACGCTTTAAGGCCACTTTAACGCGCTAAACGTTTAAGCGATGTACCTAGGTTTATAACCTTAAGCCGTTAATAAATACGCTTTATGTATCGTGTATCGAGTTTGTAGCCGCGGGTAAATCCGTTAGCGATTACTATGAAAACGGGAGTCGTTCGGCTCGTTATCACCGTTATGAATAAAATGATAACTCATACGCCCCTATATCTATAGTCTTAAGGCTGTCAATCGAAGCCATATTACGTACCCGCCGGCTTTTTGGTAAATTTTAACCGAATTTTAAAAACTTCTATTTCATTAGAATGCACTATTCGGGGTGATCCCAAAAATAAATCGTCGTAAATAACCAAAGTAAGCCGATACTAATTAATAATAAACGTTAATCGGCGAACCATAGAAATTGTAACCGCCGTCTTCGCCTGAAAACGGTGCCTATGTATATATTATATAGGCGAGTTTAACGACGTTATAATACGTTGTGGCGAAAAAGGTAATCCCTCCCCTATACCTTTGCCTAAAGGTATAACTAACAAGGTACAAGGCTGTATTTTCGCTGCTGTTAATAACGTCGTTAGTGGTAATAGCGGTGGCGTTAATATAAAGGGGGAGGATAATGGGGAAAATGGTAGGGACATGACGACGTCACCTTTTCCCTTTAGTAATAGATAAATACCTCCAGGTTGGGCCGATATATCCGGTTATAATATAATACGTTACATAGTAATTTTATAACCCTTTATAAAACAATCGTCCAAAGTAATTAATATAATATTAAATGTAAAAAAGGGGGTAATATATTAAAAGTAACGCGATAAAAATAAAAATTAAAATAAAATCGGGAATCAATACGAATAATTATATCTAATAAAAACAAAATTTAAAATCGGTATGAATAAATCGTTTTAAAAAAAAGAAAACGTAAATCGATATAAATAGTATAAAACAGGTCGATTTCAATAACCGAAAAAATAGTTGGGCAATTTATTACGGTTGTAAAACCTTTTTGATAACCCTAATAAATAATATATTTATCGATATAATTATTTTTAAAACTCAGTTTAATGTAAACTTGGTAATTATATCTGTTAAGCTAAATTTTCCATCAATTTATCTCATTACCTTAATTTTACGGCGTTTATATAATTCGCGTGAAATTATAATATCTATTATTAATCGCTTTTTGTTCGTAATACCCAATTTAACCAGGTATTTGTAAAGCGAAAAAGAGTCAATGTATACAATAAGAGGGATAGAACGTAAACCGAGGTTAAAAATAATTATCCGGACCATTATTACTATGATAATACCCGAATCGAAGTCTTTAATTATACTATAAATCTTGGAAGCCAAGACACTTTTGTAACCCTTTTACACTTGACAAAACTTTAATAGATAATGTTTCCTTGAAGCGTAAAGCCAATCCGAGCCGGTATTTCGTTGCCGAAAATTAGGACGAAGTCGATTTATAAATTATAATCTTTATTATTAGCGAAAAGACCGTTAGTAAAAACAAATAGCTTTACCATACCTATATTTAGTAATACGAATAGAAAGTTACGTTTTAAATTATACATTTATACGAAAGATGTTTGTTCAACGCCTTATATATATCGTTCGTCGAGTCGGTTTAGTATTATGCGGAAACCGAAAGGTTCAATACTACCTTTAGTTTTATTATAAAAACAACCTGAACGCTGCGTATATATTGGCATTTGTATTTGTCGGTTTGTTTTACGTTATCCAAAGTAATAAGGGTAAATTTATTTAGCTACCCTTTTCATGTAAGGTTCAAAGTGGCGTTCCGAAAGGTAATGTTGGTATGATTAAAATTAATTATGTTATATTTTATTAAAAACGTTTTAAATTTATTTTTTAAATCGGCTTTCAAAGATTTCTTATTTAAGATATAAAAAACGAGGAGTTGTATGGTGTGAAGGTATCTTACATTAATATAATTGTTAGTATAAAGCCTCTTGAATGTGCCGTTAATATTAATAAATATAGGTCGAATATATAGTTAATTATTTCGAGTCGTTTTTTATAATATTTTTGGTAGGTATTATACCAGTAAACACCTCTTTAGGCTAAGTCGTAAAGTAGTTTTATAATACGTAAAATTGTACCAGGTAGGTAGTGTTACCCAAGGTCTTTAGGTATATTTGCATAAATACATCGTTTTAGCCATTCTTCGGATTAGGTAGAAGCCTACATTATATCTCGAAGTTTAATATATAAATTATATGAATTACTAAAAGAAGCTGCAAGTATAAAAATTAGGTGATAGCTAATCCGTTATAATATAGGTAATTAGATTATTTTATCATTTTTACTTTCGTCTTTATAATCTTTTATAACTAGGTGGGTGTTTTATAAGGTTTTTTTAATTTTATTTTTAATTTTTTAAATAAAGCGGGTTAGCAAGATTTTCTAAATTACGTAAACTATTAGGTTGAAACATTGAAAGCGAAATACATCTTATTCGATGAAATCTAGGATTTCCTTTTAAGTAAATTATACTAATAAGGCGTTTAAGATTATAATAATACCCTCGCGACGAAGCTTTAAGCTAAGATCGCGGTTTTTTATTTCTCTTTAAGTAATAAAGAAATCCGTAGAAAAATTCCTAAGGCTTTTCTTGGTTTTAAAGTTGAAAGGGTGTTTTCGACGTCGAGATTTTAGCGGATTTAGTATAGATAAGCCGATTTCGTTTAATGTAGTCAGATTAGATTCGCGTTCTAAGGGTAAAGTTAAAGTTAAGGTTAGTTTAAATTCGTCGTTTAAAATGATATTTTGTAGGCGGTTTTGCTCGTCTTATGCTTTCGGGCCGTCTTCTTTCGCTTTTTTCTTATATTTTCGTATTATTATTTAGCGAAACGAACTTATTCCGTTTGATAAGTTAACAAACTCACTATAACACCTAGATCTATTAATCCTTTAAGGGTTAGTTTATCTATCTTTCGTTTTCCAAATTGAAACTTTAAATTATGATAGTAGGGTTAACACGTCAGTTCTACATAGGCTATTCCTTATAGCTGACGCCCTAAATATATTATTCTTTATTCGTAGAAAGTGTAAAGCCGTTATAATTTTGGTTATATTATTAGCTCTTTATATAATAGATAGTGAGAGGATAGAGTTGATATAAATTCTAGGGTAGGCACTAAAAACATGAAATGTAGTAATAAACCCACTTAAGTTAAAAATTTTATTGACGATGTTAATCGTTATTTAAAAAATACATTTTTTAAAACCAATACCCTTTAATTTTTTCAACAATACTGTGTACGTTTTTTTCATTGGTTTATAATATCGTTTACATTTCCTAATACCTTATAGGGCTTTTACTAGGATTTACTTATAATCATTATTAGTTATTCGAGTTTTCGTACGTTACTCGTTGGAATTGAAAGCCGTGTTGGCGTCGTGTGTAATTCAGTTTAAAAACCCGAATTAAACTTTCAATTAATAGTTAACCAAAACGTTTTAACAGTCCGAAGTAAAAGCGATCCGTATAAACTTAACGGCCTAAGATAACGTAGCCGTATCGACGACGTAAAAGAACGGTTGGCTATTTAGGTTCATAATATTAATAAACATTCCATGGTTAAAGTCTATATCGTTTTAAACGAGGAATTTAAACCGTTATAGGGCCTATAAGTAAAGTTAGTATTTATAACAGAACTTTTCGATAGTTTCGAGTACGTTCTTTCCTATATTTATATGATTTACGGCGTAAAATAGACGTAAAAAGCGTTTGGTAACTAGGTCTCCGAATTATTGGTGTAAAGCTTATAATTCTGGCAAAATAAAATAAGTAACCTTAATTATAAATATTTCCGGGAAAAACCAAAAGTGGTCGAATTTAAAATTAAATAGTACAGATACCCCATTTAAAACGCGAATGAACGAATTAATCATATTTTGGACTTTAATTACGAGCTTATTTATATTAATTAATAAAGGAAAAAATGGAATTTTAAAATCCATTACGTAAAAATTAATCGGTTTGAAACGCGTATTTATAACAACCGTTTCAAACGACATCGTCTTTCCTTTACCAAGTAGGATCTTTCGGTATTCTCTTATCCGGTTTAGCTGAAACTTCGGAAATTTCGTCGTAAGTACGTCGAATTGTCGTTTTTCGGCCGTCGAAATCTCGGCTACGTTAGTGTTAGGTATAATGCCCTGGAATCTGGTTCTTTATTTATTAAAAAAGGCAAATTACGACGGTAAATTTGTGTTACTCACTTCGTTTATGTAGTTTAGGCCTGTAATATATGAAAAGGAGGTATTTATAAACTGATAAAGATATATTAGGCGGTTTTATCGTCGTAAGTTATTAAATAAGCATCGTTCTATTGAAAGTCGTTTTTTTCAAATATATTTTCGTAAAGATATGCGTTGAATTCATTATTTTTACTTTCGCATTCGGCTGTGTATATTGTAACATTAGATTGTATACGATATTGAAAATTATACTTAGCCTAAAATTGTCGTTCAATCCGAATCTGCTCGTTAGCGGGGTGGTTTGTAAACCAGTAGCCAACTTTACCGTATATGTTATACCGTTTTTATAAACCTATAAGGCGTCGTTTAGTTTTTCGCAAATATTGCTAGAGTTTCGATACGTTTCTTTTATTTTCGAACAATCGTTTCCGTTTTTTGATATTAGGTATTTCTCCTTAATATTTGTACTTTAGGCTCTCGTTTTACCTCGGGTAAACCTTAAATCTCCGGTTCAAAATAGAATAGATTATTTCGGCAAGGTTTGCTTTTATAATTTAGGCTTCGCTCCTAATTTTATTAGTTACGAATACTGATCCGAAGCTTGCTTGTCGGTGTATAAAGGTTTCGAACGATATTCTGAAGCTTATAAAAAATGCTTCTAAGTCGTTTTTTAGGTTTGAAAAATATAAGGTCGAAATCTGGATTTTTACGGTAAGCTTTTATCACTACTTAAAAAACAGGTTGTTCCCTTTGTATTCCGTTCAGAAAGCTATTTAATACTTTTAGAATTTATTTCATAAAGCGTTAAAGATTTCTCAAGGGTTTTTATCGGTATTTTTTTACTAATTTTTTACGGATTTCCATATCGTACCAGTTTAATCTTTGTCGTACCAGTTTTTTATATATGTTAAGTATTACGCGTATTCTATTATTTAGTGCGTTGTACAGCTCGCCGTTATAGTTGTTATCCCTATTTTATAACCTAATAAAGCTGGTTAACTTCGTAAAATCGCTTTTATCTGTGGAGAAGTGATGTGGTGGGAGGTCGCGGTAGGGGTCGTAGTTAAAGGTTATTAGTTCGTACGACACGTATGAGCGTTTTGCGCCGCTTATCACCTCTTTTATTGGGGTTTTTTCTGTGTTCCGGCCGATTATTGCTTCTTAGGACGGGTTATTATTTACGTTTAGGCCGATTTTATTATGGTTAAACAGGATATTTCCAGCGTTCGGGGTGTGTTTTTATTTTTACATCGGTTTAAAGTTGCGTTTCAGGGAAGCTTTATATTCGAACCTTGTTATAAATGATTGTTACGGTATCTCCTTTTTCTTTACTAATTTTTTCATTTTTATTTTTCGTCGAGCGTTTAATTTTAATGAACGATATATATTAGTTTGTAGTAATTTTTATAACTTGGGTTTATAGCTTTAATTAAGTATTCCTTTCTTTTTTAAAAATAATATCCTTTTACAAATTCTCCTTTTATAATTTCTTTATCCGTTCATTCAGGTATATTTATGAATTAGGCTGTTGTTAATAAGGTTTTTACGATACAGCTGTTGTTTTCACCAGGTGCATTAATACCATTACTTCGTAATTGTTTACGTAGGATTTTTGTAATCTTTTTATTCACCATTTACTACACATTTAACGTTCAGTCCGTAAAGTTTTCTGTAAAATTATAAAATAATTCGCGTCCTTTAATATGGTTATTATGGTAATTAAAGGTTATATTCATAGTATATGTATCTTACGTTTGAGGATTAAAATATTTAATAAATCCTCTATCTTGTTATCTTAAAGGTTAAAGTCTAAATGTTTAAGGATAATGTTTCGGGACAACGTATATGTAAAAAAGTAGTTTATATAGTCGTTGGCCTTTATTAGATCGATTATTAGTAGCGCTATTATATATGCGTAAAGGGCAGTTCGTATCTAATTTAAGGTGGTTTGAAGCTCGGGGTAAAGTAATAATTATAAAATGAAATAAAGTAATTAAAGCGGTCGAAATGAAGTTTATTAATATTTGCTAACGTAAATCAATTTTGAATAATACGTAAATAAGGCGTAATAATAAACTAATTAAACGTTTTGAATTAGTTTTATAAGAGTTAGTAACGTTATATTAATTAAATAACAAGTAAAACTTAAAATGTTATACCTACTAAAATTAAAATATATAGGGTGAACATCAAAAAGTAGATAAGGTAAAAGGAATGTAATTGTATAATTCGGTATTTGGTAATTGGTTTTCATTAATGTACCGCAGAAGAAATTAATAAATGGATTAGTTGTTTGTTTGGTATATAACCAATATTGTTAAATCGATCGAGTTGGTTATTTATGTGTAACCGATATTGACTCAGGCGAAAATCGGGTGGGTCCTAACAAAGGGTTTCGAAAATTGGTTTTTTAACTTACATAGCCTGATACGAAATAGGACGCTTTTTAAAAAGGACACAGGTTACACGTTTAGAGCGTCAATATAAGTTAACGGTTAATAGAACAGGGTTAATCATTTTAAAGTCATTTCGGATCTTACAGTTTTGTAACACTTCGAGTTTTTTGGTGTTCCCGCGTAATTCCACACATCTGTATAGTTTTTATAAGGCGTGGTGTTCAAGTACAGGCATTTGGTACCGTTACAGTATTCTTCTATAGGTATTTAACATATATTTGTCTTTTCTTCCTAAGTTATTTATAGTTGACCGAGTCGATTAATAATTAGTATCGGTAGGGTTTAAGTACCTTTTTACGTAGAACAAAGTAAGTAAAAAAGTAATTGAAAGAAAATTGGTATTATATTGAAGTAAATTAAGATAATGAAGAAGAAATATCCAAAGTTTTACGTTTTAGATGAGGGCTTATAAGCCCTTCATCCAGAGCGTATCACTCTGGAATACTCCTTTTGAACCGATCCACGTATTGCCGTCGGTCTGAAATAACCATTCCGAACCGGTCCACACATTGCCGTCGGTCTGAAATAAACATTCTAAACCGATCCATGTATAATGCACTTTGCATCTTGCAAGAGTGCAGCCTACAGCATGACACGTTACCGTACACCCTGAAAGATTGTACCTTGCAATACAGTGCCTAGCTACTTGACCTATGTATACTATCTATAAGGGTATATAGTAAAATCTACAGAATACTTAATAACAAAAAGGCAACTTTTATAAAAACAAGGAAGTCAATTGAAAGGACTTTTGCAGTTATATTTGAAATTTGTTTATAATATAACAATGTATTACGTATAACTTGAACCGCTGTTACAGAAAAATATCCTGAAAAGCCTTTTGAACCCCTTTTTTTAAACTTTAAACTACAATTCATTTGTTTCAAATAACTAACTATTACACTACTTCCAAGTTCGTGTATATTCTGCCTTACTATCACCAACAAATTAATTTCTAGAATCCGCAGGCTTTTTGACGAATGACGTTTTTTTAAAACGACTGAAACGTCATTATTACCTATTATACTATCTATCTGCACATAATTCGGGTTATACGTATGAATAACCGTAATTTTCCGGTCTATATAACAGTAAATTTACGGTCAATATTCCCGTAAAGGCGAACCAAATATCCAACATTTCCATTTTTAAATTTATAATAAATAATAATATAACATCTCACGATTTCATGACCATATTTAGGTCTATGCTTGCTAGCCATTCACTACCTCGTTAAATAATATTACGTATAACTCAATTTTTACTAGCAAACTAAGCTGTATCGTCACCATAGCAATACTTCTAAAAACTTACTTTTAACTTAAGTTACACCGTGTTATTCGTCTTTTTTATGGTAATTACAATGTTTACCAACGGATAGTTTTTTTAATGATATCGTTACAACGAACCCTTTGAACTCCTATCGATTTCCAATCGATTTTAAAGCTAATTGTTGGACAACTTTATAATCAACTTCTTCTAAAACCCTATCAATAACCGAAGTTATTTGAGAATTATTACGGATAATATAAGTAAAACTATAAATTTAAAATCTATAAGAAATATAAACGTCCAAGTTTATATAAAGCGATTTATAAATCTTCATTAGTGATTTTATAATTTCCTCCATACAATTGTTAACAATAGCGGCTTAAATTAAACGGGTAGAATTTGAAACGACTTCACGCTTTAATGGGGTTTGAACACCATTTCAATACTACCTTTCCCCCTGAAACCGATAATGTTATTTAATAGGTTAACCAAGAAAAAATCATATATCCATAATTATTTATCATTTATAAGTAATTCGTTTCAAACCATTCTTTTCTAGATTACCAACTAAGTCTAAATAAGAAAAAAGACTACGAGTGTCGGTATTAACCTGTTTTCAATAACATATAACGATTGAATTGAATTTATTGTACCAATTAAACGTTCATTTTCTGAATTTCATGATTGCGCTTTAATGTTAAAAATTTCATTCAACGTATTAATAATGTAACAGAAGTCTAATTAGTCGATATAACGACTTGGTAATAACATATGGAAAAAAACGCCAATAAATAATATTCTTCATTCGAGTGATTTAAAATCCGGCATAACATCTCCACGTCTCCCAAAAATAACAAAATGAATCAGTTTTCGAGAAAATAACACAGTTATTTTTATAAAATATACTAAATAACACTTTTTATCAACTTTTATATCATCAAACACAACATTTGAGTTACAAATATGACTTATTTTAAATAGACTAACTCGTTTAAACAATTACCTTCCCTCTCCAGAACCAGTAGATCAATAATTATAAATCTCAAGTTATCGACATCTTTAGTTGAAAAGGTAAAGTTAAACGTAAGTTTTTCATCGAAAACATTTTAAATATTGAAATTAAAGCTTACATCAGTCATAATTAAGTAGGAATCTATTTCAAACTAAAAATTCTAATTGAATAGGTAATCTATATCTAATTGATCTGAAACCTACTTTCACACTTTTTTCGGACCATAAATTTCAACGTTTTCTAATCTATTATTAACTTGACCAAAATCAATATAAACCATCATGTACATATCTCCAACAAATTCTTATTTAAATCGCGTATTGAATTGTTTTTTCTTCTTAATTGAAATTTTTATTAATTCATTGAATAGATCATACCAAACTATCACATCGCTTCCGAATATAATCTACTTATATTTTAATTTCATTTCTATTTTCCAAATCATCATTTGAAAAGAAGTTTTCTTATACTTTTGTTACCCTAAAACACGTTGTGAAAGTTAAAATTTGAATTTTCATTCACAAACAATATTTGATCTATCTTTCCTAATGTATTTAGGTGTCTAGTAATAAATTGAACGATTTTAACGATTTTTTGTAACCTTTCAATAAACTTTCTAATGATTCATGAACTTTTACATTTACGTTTCAATAAAAACTATTTTATGCATCTAACATTTTCGATTTTTTTGGATAATGAAACGGCATAACAGCTACATAATAAGGTCGATGTAAACAAAACATAATATGTTGACTACGTATATTATTTTTATGCCATTTTTCGCGAAAAATATTTATAACCTTTTGAATTAAACCATGTCAAGTATATGTGTTGTTGAAACTCTGGTTTATTAAATAGACATTATTCAAAAACAACATTCTTTGCTTTAGTTTCAAGCGTTAAATACAAAACTAACTTCAAATAAATAATTAATAAATTAATCTACATCTAGAAATATGTTTCAAAAGGGATATATATCATTTGAAATCCCACCGATTTCATTGAGATTATATAACTAATATCGAACATCGATGTTTATGCTACTTATAAATATGTTATTAACAACTTTAAAATATATGTAACGTGTCTACCTCTGGTATTGAATCACAACTGATGAAAATTATACTTTATACTCTAAACTCATTTAAAACAATTTGATTTGCTGATAAGACTTATCTTAATATCCATTCAGTTAATAAACAGTAATGAAATGGGTATTAATAACGTTTGAAAAGTAAAAAATATACTAGGTTATTTCTAAACCAATCTCGTTTTTTATAATGATAATCCTGGCATTTTGAAAACTTATATTATAACATTTAAAGCAACAACGGAAAGGGAGGTTGCAAGATATAAGAGGGGAAAAATGATAATGAAATATTTATTGACGGAGTATTTTCATCATGACAAAAGGTTTAATCAGCGTTAAATATAAGGTAGATGTGCGATTTGAAGGAGAGGATTGGTGTTGGTGCTACCACTGGTGACAAAAAAGTTGATGCCTTTCACAATACGATGAAAAAAAAATTCATAATAAATGGTAGAAACGCCGGAAATTTTTACAATTTATTGAAGAATTCCGTAATTAACTTTAGAAATACCGGCGCCTTTTCAAGTACAACGGTACGTTCCATATTTAACTGCAAAAACGCCAGCGTCGACGACGTGCAAACCGAGGATAATATGAAAAATTAATTCCTAGCCCAATAGTCACTGAATATCTAATTTAAGCCATTGGTCTATGTTCGTGATGTTTTTACTGAAATTTAAAATATACCTATGTTGCTTTGAAATATTCTTACACTACGTGAATAATTACATAAATAAGCCACGCCATATAATATTAACTCTATAACAATGCTATAATAAATAATTCTCCTTATTTTTCTTCGAAGATTATAAATATTATCTGACCACCCTGCGCAACAGTTTTGGCTTATTCAATTTACGTTGATTATCGTTAAAGAGGAGCTTTAGTTTAGCATTTTTGAATGACAATATATCCGCTTATCAATTTTTGGTATGCAAGTTTATAATAACTTCTCGATTTGAAAACTTCTGGTAGTTAATCTTAAAGTTTGAGTTTCGAAATAGGTTTAATAAAGATGTTTTAATGATTCGGTGATATCTTCGCTATTGTCAATCTACCGCGAATATTTGTATAATTTATAAAGTTTCCATTCCTACTTCCGTAAACAACTACATCGCTTATAATGGTACTTTGCAAAAATCCTTCCTCTTCCTTGCGCAATTAAAAAGCATGACAGGAAAAATAAATCTCTTTTTATTTAGTTTATAAGTATTTTACTTAATTCATATCAATCAGTGTTGGTAGGCTTTTATCGTTATAACGTAGTCGATTCGAATGTCTGATCGAAGTAATTGGAAATTTATATTGAAAATTGTGTGTTGAATTTTTAGGTTTGGTAAACCGTTAGCTTCTTTGTATACTAGTTCATATAATCAACTGTTTTGCCCGTATAACTAACTTGTAGTCAACATTATCAACTTGACTAGAATAGAATCCACGAATATTCGAACACGAAATATGTTTATGGAACTCATTTCAAAACAAATATTTTGAAAACTAACTATCGAAAAGCCTTCAATCTTCAAACTAAACAAACTCAATAAAACAAATCTTTCTTGTGCAACAAATAAATGATTCTTCAAATTGAATCGTCGAAATTTTAGCCGACGATACCAATATTAAAGCTATTCTAACGCTTACATCCTTCTTCACCTAGTAATACAATATAAACCTATAATTGACAACCGTTGAAAAAAAATCAACTAAGGAATACCAAACGAATTACTTCAACTAATATATTCTATACTCATATCCTGAACACCTCAATTTCAACAGTTCAACATTCAAAAACTCTCGTGAATGCTTTCATAACTAGTTTATTACCTCATATAATCTAATACCCTGAAAATAATTGAAAAAAAGTTTAAAACGTAACTCCGTAAAGAAGAAATTTATCTCTATATAATAAAGGAATAAACTTATGAAACGATTTCTTCGAAAATACGTCTATAGAAAAATATCTTGAGAATCCTAAAAATATAAGATAAGAAATTACTAACGACAATTACCGCTCTTAAACGCATTAAAAATATGTATCTAAACCTTTGAGTAAGTTAAATCTCTAAAACCTTAACTCAGGTATCAATTTATTATATCCAAACGATAAATAAATACTTATTGATCTTCTGGCTTACTTAATCAAAGAAAAAGGTAGCGCTAAATACAGCTTGCAAAAGAAACCGAATAGCTAGAGTCGACGTATGGAACGCAACTGAAAAAATGATCTAAATAAAATTAAACATTCAATCTAAAATAATTATTACAACAATTAAGGTAAAACTGCACAAAACTTCAAAGATGTAATCAAAAAAAACCTCCAGAACCCTTCAATTACTTATCACCAAAAAGAATACAACCACATTCGTAAACTCAATAAAACAATTTCCGCAAAACTTTATCAACCAAAACAAACTATTAAATATTATGGTTATTACAAACATTGAAACGAACATAGAACTAATGCCAATAACAATGCTAACAATTTCTAGAAAAACATCGTAATTCTTCACTTGAACAAATTCAAATAATCAATATAAACTGTTATTTCATAACAAAACTTATCAAAACCTGGAGTAATTTAGAAAAGTATAATAGAGAACCACAAAATCTTGTTAGTACAAAAATAATTCCGTTCCTCCACATCAGTTAATTAATGGAGGTATAACTTTTGAATTTCTACCCAGATTTCTTAAATAATTTTACTAGATAACCAAAATTTGACTAGCTTACCCTTTTCACTGGGACTCATACTTTTCCTAAAATTTTCAACGAGATGTAAATTACTTAGAACACGATATTCAAATTACTCAATATAATAAAAATGAAGTTACAACATACTAAATAACAATTACAATCAAAAGGTTTAAAGTACCAATGAATATTATTGATAAAATGTCTCGCAAATTGATACTCTATCCAGAACTAGAGGAAAAACACACTTGATGAAAATGATACTATGAAAATAAACCCGAGTAACTATCCGAAATGTAAACAGGGTTGAATACGCTTTATAATACGTCAATACAACGAATAGAAACATTTTAAACTAACTACAATCCTCTTTTATATTTGTAAATAACATATAAAACAAATTAAATTGATATATTCCCCCAACCTAATCATTCATGTGACTTCATGGAGAAAGATTCTTTCATTACACATTATATAAACCATTAATAAAATGAATTAAAGACAGAACCTAATTCACACCCGTTGAATTAAAAGCCACACTCATGACATGGATGAAGTAAATATTTTGATCCAATGGTTATAAAACCTATCGGAGATATGAAAATTAATATTATGATAAAAGTAAAGGGTGATACATTTAGAACAAATCAAATTATTTATCCGACGGCTACAACTCTAACAGTGATTAACCGCCAAAGGTTTTAAATCATCAAGAAGCCATTATCAAGTTACAAAGACCTTCAAAGTTGTTAAATAGCTAAGTTGGTACTACTACTACTATTATTTTAAATTTCACATCGAAAATCTCTAAGTTCAAAACTTTTGAATCAACAGTTTTTTTGGCGAAAAATAACTTACATCCTTCAATCTCGTTTTTTATACGAAGCTTCTCCTACATTATAAGATTATTAAGTTTTAGGTATATAAACACGCCATTAGTAAATAGAGAATTATTAATTCGTGACAATAACAATGTTCCAATACAGCTTCTAAATCGCCTAATTTTAACCCCACCTATATTGATGTTAAACCGCTATTTAAAACAATCATATCACTTCTGAAAATAAAAATCCAAAGGAAATTAAGGCTTTCGGATCAATTTTTCTTGAATATTCCAACAAAAACTTAGGGGTTAGATATTAACAAAACCTTTAACAAAGAATATTTGACTAACTTCGTCGGGGAGTATATCATTGATTGAGATACTGGTGCAAGGTTCGATTGAGTCGTTTGTACCTTTAAAAAGATTCCATGAATTCTTCAACGACTAAACTATCAACATATTAAAAACGATTTAAAAAGAATTTAAAATCAAGTTGAAAACAAAGATTTTCAAGCGAAGGATCTTCATTTTCATCAAAGCCATAAATGAACTAGTAAAAACCCTCTTTAAACTGGCATAACTAAAAGATTTTCCTTCAAATTCTCGACCCTTATATTCACAAGGAAAAGGAAAGATTATTACTAACGGGTACCCAAGTTTTTACATACAATTCAAGAGACCACCCTCTAATCCCCGAATAAGTTGAACATTTAACCCCTCAGCGGCAACTATATATACACTGACAATGAAGAAACCTGTTAATTTATTAGGTAGTTCAATCCTTACTAGTGATAACACGGAATATGTGCTCGAGAAAGAAAGAGTAAGTAAATCGGTTGCTATTAATTCGGCACAAAAAATTATATCGGCGCCATCTAACTATCGATTAAAAACACTCATTAAAACGATCCAGATAATATTTAAGGAGCTACTTTACGTGATTCGACTACGTAAACACAAAAGATATACGCTTACAAACGGAAGCCAGCAACATATTTTAATATAGAACTTTAATCCTTAAGCTAAGCTACAAATAAATGCCCTTACCATCGGGATATTCAAGGCCTACAACTCAAGTTGACCATAAAAATATGATTGGTAATGAGGACGACTATCTTAACCAACATTTCATACTAATGAAGATATTTTACATTAATCAAAAAAAATTCATAGACTATTCTAAAATATAAAATGATATAGAAAAGTAAAACTGGAAACCCTATGATGCACTAAATACGAAAAAAATATCGTGTCTCCACATCTACAAATGAATAAACGTTGAAACTGTAGGTGTTTTGTCGGTAAGATCTGTTTATTCACGTGAATGTAAATGAAGAGTAATCGAAATATTGGTATTGTAGTAAAGATAGATAGTTTAGAAGAAGCATTTAGAGAGTGCACGCCACGGATGAGAGGTTATAAACCTCTCATCCGGGCAGTGACACTTTTGCCAAACACTCTGGAACGTCCGTTCTAGACCGCTCCACACATGATACACTTTGTAAGAGTGCAGCCTGCAGTGTGACACGTTATCATACACTCTGCAGGAGTGTATCTTGCAATATAGTACACTGCCACTTGGCCTATATATACTAGCTATAGAGGTATATAGTAATATCAATACAAGCAATCTTTTCTTTCTTCTTTATATACTCCATACTTATAACTCAGTAATGACAGTATAGTTGTAACGAGTCCGTATACGTAGTTTTATAATAATAGTGTAATTATAATACAAATTATAAAGATTCGAATTAGTATCTTTTAAAATAATAATGTGGTTACAGTGCCAATTACAAGGGTTCGAATTAGTAGTTTTTGTAATAATAGTGTGGATATGGTACCAATTATAAATGTTTAAATTAGTAATTTTTAACCGCGGTAATAATTTTAGTAAGGACTTGGTTAGTATAGCTAATTGATGGTGATATAGTTTTTAATAGCGTCCTTTATTGTTTCAGACAAATGGGTAATTACGTAGGTATTATAGGGATGATAAAGTAAAGGAAATTTCACTATTGGATATTTTTCGTTAATATAAAAAATACATCGCCATCGGTTCAAATAAAACCTCATTTTCTTAAAAGCGCGTACATAAAGCTAATATAAGTCTTTATTTGAACTAAACTTAACCCCTAATTTAAATAACTAGTCCAAACCGCTTCAATACATAGATTAATTAACTAATACATATATACTAACCTCACTTTTAAATAAATGTCGCGTAAAAATAGAACTACCTAGCGCCGTTTGGCATGTAAGCGCCGCCGCATCGCTACCGCCGTTCTAGCCCTCGCCACCACCACCACCACCAATAGCCTGCCTTTCTCGGGCACCATATCCTTCATCGCCGCCTTGTTCCTAGCTTTGCCATCCGCCACCGCCGCCGCCGCCCATGCCATTACCTCTTTTCCTCCTACCTCTCCCTTCCCCTTCCCCCCCAGCTCTTAAGAAGAGGAACGGAAAGTTCCTAAAGTTATAAACCTTACCTTTTCCCTGCAAGTGAAATCTCCTTTACCCATAGAAACTCCTTTACGCCTCAAACGCAGCTTAACGGAATTACGCTGCGGTTTGTATTTCCTAAATCCACCCGTTTATTTACTTTTAATATTCTCACAAACGAAAAGGTCGAGGCGGACCTTCTTTGTCGCCTCGAACTACGCATCACTAGGATACATCGTAAGGCCTCTTGGACGCATAAAGCGTTCAAGTAGCGTACAGGAATCCGTAACCCTAGGCCGCCAATAGATACACCTTACATACCGTATATAGCGTTCGCGTCCGCGGGAAAGTTTATTGGCGATTATTACAAAAACGAGGGTTTTTCGGCTGTTGCCACCGCTACGAACGGATTTACAATAGATACGTCCCCGTTTCGTTAGTTTTAAGGCCGTAAGCTGAAGCCCTGTGTTATAGGCTAGTGCCCGGCTAGTATTACCAGGGGTTCAATCCTGGTAGTTCTACACGCTCCTGCAATACTCTGGAACAGGGAGGAAGCTGCATGGGGACACGCTTCCACACGTCACGTGATCGGGGGTTACACTATCTTAGCTCTATAGCAGCTCCCTAATAGAGACTTATCCTTTCTCTTTTTATCGAGGTTTATAGATAAAATCCAACCACCTTAAGTAATAGCTTCGACCTTAGTCCCTTTATATATAAACTTCGATTTCTTTCCGACGGTATCTTAACTTCTTATTAACTATCACAGCTTAAGGCTATATTATTATCTTTTAAACTACCGAATTTGGACCCTTAGGTTTAAAAGTAATTACTTGACACGCATGTTAAAAAGTAGTTTTAAAGCGCCTTAACGGTTTGATATATTTACTTTACGGCTTAGTACGAACGTTTTACCAATGCTCTACGTACGAAACTTATCGAACGAAATTAAGTTGTTCGAGAATACGTTTTACATTTGAATTGATGGAGTACTGACGTACTAAACGCGTTAACAAATATAATCCGATAACTCGAAGCTACCGGCACGCTTACGTTCTCGGAATAACTTCCCCCTCAAGGGGATTCACCCACATATGTTACAAACGACGTTATCGCTATACCGCTCCTTACCAAGGATGGAGTTAACTCCCCAAACGGCGAAAATTCGGATTTCTTTAACTTCTATAACGATAGTTACCAGCCTAAACATAAACCTTTTAATTACCTAGTTAAATTTTCCGGTATTAAGTTACGATTTTAGATATAAAAAGCTACGATAATACGTAAATTACGTCGGGACCATATGTTTATCGATACTAAAAAAGATTACTTATACATCATCTTTTAACAGTAAAAAAGCCTCGTAAAAACTGTTATAAAAATTTATTATACCCACGGAGGCGACAGCGGTACTCACGACTCTAATGCATTTTTAGCTATGTTCCACGCCTATTATTACAACCTTAACGCTCCTAAAAGAATTACTGTTCGGCTTATAAATATAAAGTAAAAAGCTAACAAACGATTTTACTTTTTTTTTAACGTTTAAGAAGTTCTATTCGCAAAAGCTAACGGCACAACCTAAAAATCCGCCGCCAAACTCGCCATTTTAAAAGGAACTATTAATAATATATTCGCTAAAACGTTACTCCCCCTCGATATACCCGCGGACTATAAGAAATAGTTCGCCCGCACCTAACTTATTATGACGGCACTAATATTATTGTTAATAAGGGCGTTTTACATAATAGGAATAATAATAACGATGCGTCCGCTCGGAATAGCTTGAGTAATATCATTATGACTAACGTGAACGCCTTTCAAGCTGCTCCTAAACAGCGCGTTGCCTAAATTTATTACTCGGAACTTTCCTGCCGTAAAGACCTCGATTATACTTACGTTACGACGCGGATAGCCACCGTATCCGTACCTACTCGTGGGATCCGGTGTAACGCTTGAACGGCTTTAACACTAAAAATGTTATAGAAATCCATTTTACTTTAGCCGAAAAGTTTATCGACCTTAAGAAATAAAAAGCGTAACACTTATACATAGTCTTGTATAGGAGTTGGAAAAACTTTAATTCAACTCAATAATATCGTCTTAACTTTTCAATTACTTCCTGTTTATAATAAATTTACTTTATAATATCATTCGTTTTAGTCACGATTGAGTAAACATAAGTCGTAAATACTATAACTCAGCGAGTAAGGAACTTACCAATCGTTTAAAATTACCGCGCTTTCCCATCTTATTACGACAACTCGGAGAAACTACGTACTACGTACCCGGTTTTCCCCTTCAACTTATTTCCTTTATAACCTTTTCAAATATTGATTTAGATAGGTACCGTTATCGAATATAAGCCTATATTGTCCCCTCCTAATAATATAATATTATTCTAATTAAATTTTCAATAAAATAATAACAGGTTATTTATAATGTTTCAAAGTATATATGAATTTAAAACCGAGTCAATAATTATTGCGTTTAAAAGAAGAGATTCGCGCCCTTTTTAAAAACATCGAAAAAGGTCGGCGCCGCTACTTTCTACGCTATTTTAAGACAAACCCGCTAGGACCGAATCGCTATTATGCGGTTCGTCGCCATCTTCCTTAAAGATATTATTAAAATATTTGCCCCGTAACAGCTCGTTTTTATTTACAACAAATTTCCCGTGAACCTTAAAGAATTCGACCCTTTATTCGATAAAACCTTTAATGATAAGCTACCCCCTTACCGCTCCGAAATAAATTACGAAATCGTTTTTTATACCAATAATCAGAGTTAACCCTTAAAAGTCCCATAAGACTCTTTATATGATATATCACGTAAAAAGCTTTATATATAACATAAAAAGTAAATCGAATTACTTAATTAAGGTTATATTCGAAGGACTAGCTTTATAGGGGGCGTCCCCATACTCTTTGTTAAAAAACCCGAAGGTAGGTTACGTTTTTATATCAACTATCGCCAACTAAATACCATTATGAAAGCGGATCATTAAATTTTGTTCTATTAAAGAAATGTTCACGAATATCTTATAAACTAAGTAATTTACCAAGCTCAATATTAAAGCAGCTTTTTCCAAGCTCCATATTAAAAAGAAAAACGAATAAAAGACTGTATTTGGTATATATTTCGGACTTTTCAAATAATTTATTACTTCTTTTAGATTTTTTTACGCTCCTATTACCTTTTAACGGTTCATGAACAATTCGTTGCGCCTTTTCCTCGGTATTTTTTTCTTCGCTTACCTTGACGATATCGTTATCTACTTAAAAATTACATTCGATAACCATATAATTAAAGTTAAATAAACTCTTAACGCTTTAAATGCCACGAAACTTAACCTTAACATTTTGAAGTACAAATTTATCGTTGAAAAAACAAAGTACCTAGAATTCGTTATCGAAGCTAACGTCGATATATATATGGACCCAAACAAGTTGCGCTCTATCCGGGAATAGGCGGTTTCCACATCGGTTTTCAAAATATAAAGGGTTTTTAAAGTTCGCGAACTTTTATCAGCATTTTATCCGCGACTACTCAACTATTGTGAAACTACTACTTTATAACGACTTGAACTAAATTTTCTTTTTGAATTTCTATTCGCCCAATAAAACCCTAACCGCGATATCTTTTCAAAAACCTATTATTTTAGTTGAACTCTAAGAGGCTGTCTTTTTAACGCGATTACTACGGTAACCTATGCCTAATAACTTATTATTTTCGTTACTTATTTTCCGTGGAATATAACTTCTAAATTTATGGCAAAATGTTACTCGAGGTTATAATCTATTTAAAAGAATAAAATACGAGACTTTGGGGTACGGTATATCCGTTTACTATTTTAACAAATTATAAAGACTTAAACTACTTTGTATCTATACGACGACTTTTTAAACGAAAAACCTATTGATGTAAATACCTTGTACAATTCTGTTTTCGGTTTATTTACAATAGAACAACAAATTTCATATGGTCGGATACGTTGGTACGACGAAAGTAAAATATTTTTAAAGGTCTTTTCAATCCACGTCTTTCAAGTCGAAAACTCCAATTGTTACGTTTCGAATAATTCGCTCCTAAACCGTTTTCACGTATATATATTTTTCGGTTAACCGTCGCCGGCGAATTTATTTCCGAAAGTCGTAAAAGTTTTATTAATATCGACCACAAAAGCTATTGAAACGTCACTATTATACGCGATACTACTTACCCCTAACTGGTACGCGTAATACGTATAGGCGACCGATATTTCCTAACGGATATCCGTACCGAAGACAATCGCATGTTAAAGGTTTTGATTCAGAAATACTTAATAAACGAAGATAGAGTTTTACGGTTTTACAACCGTATCTAGGTACCTGTTTATGAGCTGTTTATTAATATGTTGATTTAAGCCATTAATAATTTATTTTTCGCTGGTTACCCAAGCCGTGACGCTATTATTACTACTTTTTCCAAAACGTACTTGTAACCCGGCTTACATCGTACGATTCGTCTTTTTATCGTGATTACAACGTTTTTAAAGGTACAAACTTTTAAAAACACCGTTGGAAAGGACCTTTTAAACCCCTTCCGGTATTCTAACGGTTTTAAAACAAGTTTTTTGTTGACTTTATAGTTAACTTACCCTAAAAACCTACTAGTAACCCACGTTACCTTATAGTTACTACAAACCACTTAAATAAAGCCGTCAACTTCGAAGCTATAACCACTATAAATGTTAAAGCTTATACGAAGCGGTTTTTAGGCTATTATTAATGATTTAATGGGCTTTACCATATATTTGTTAACGATTGTGGTTTAAATTAGACTGGTAGATTTTAAAAACGACTTTATAACCTAATTAAGGTAAAACAACGTTTAAATACTGCCTTTTACCCTGAAACCGATGGCCTAACCGAACGCGTAAATTACAAAGCTTTAACGTATATATGTTCTTTCGTTATTTACCTTTCATTCGACCAAAGCCGTTTATTATCTAGTTTTTATTTAAAGCTAAATAATAAAAATACGATTACTACTGGTTTTTACCAGTTTTTATAACCCACGGTTATTATATCGATTTTATATAACCGGTATAACGTATTTTCATCCTAGTTACAACACTATGCGCAAGGACCAACAACTTTATTCAATGTATCCGCAAAGTTACAGAATTCGTAAAAGCCGTAATAGTGGTTGGGTAACATCATATAAAGGAAACCACTAATAAACGGTGTTCCCTTTTAAAACGTTGTTGGGTCGGCAACAACTTTTAACTTTTTAAATAAAACTACAAGTCAAACGAAATTTCTTAAAAATGAAGGTAACTTTACGATAAGTATTAAGTAATGCGTATAATCTACTTTTATATTATTAAACTCAAAATATTGGGCTAGACATATTCCCGATTTCATATAGATTAATTTATACGAGACGTTTGAAATCCGCTTTTCAATTGATAAACTCGAAACTTTGAACTGTAAGCCCTAAATATCATCGGTAACAACGGTAAAACAAAACCGAAATACTATATCGAAAGTATATTACGGTCTCGTAACAAACCCTAAATAGGACGTATTCGACTTTATATCTTATCTAAAGGGAAAGTTTAAGTTAAATAGGTAGGTCATATACACCTAATATAAAAGTCGCTTTGAAGTTTTTTTTCTTTTAGCATCGTGACACCTAATACTTTCGAATCGCGTTACGAATTAGTTAAATATAACAACGGTCCCTTACATTTGACCCACAGGCAATTTTAATATTTTCACGTTATTTTATGAAATAAAGCGACATATAAGCTATTAATGAATGGGTAATAAGCAAACGTATTAGTATTAATAAAAGATAAAAACCAAACAATAACAATAAAACCTATTCGACTATATCTTTAAACTCCTTATTCAATTCCTTAACCAGGATCTTTTTACTTGTTTTGATCAATTTGCTTAACTTAGCGTTTATACAACCTAACTTAGTATTAATGCATTTTGAAACCTTACTAAGATTTTATATCGCTTTTAATAACGCTCTTTAAACGCTCGTCAACCGATTTTTCCACGTTTTTACTTTATTACGAAAAACTTACTTGAGTATTACGTTCCTTATTTATTTGCTATATAACCCGTTAGCTACCGGAACACATGGAGGCGGCAGGGACAAAACCCGCCCTGCTCCGGATATCCACTTTTCGTTACATAGCACGACGTACCCTTATAGCCTTTTTCACAACGACCACCTAGGTTTATATGCTTTTTAACCGTTCATTAACACTTATGGAACGGCTTATAAAAACCTAAACTTACCCTAGTCCTGAAAATAAAACGTTAAGTTCATTTCGTATAACTTTTTTACAACCTCATTTATATTAGTATTTATATTTAAAGGCGTATATAAATAGTTTAATTTACGGCCTATAGCCAAAACGAAGCAAAACCGACATCGAATACCAGTATTCAACCGCTTATTAACAGCTTCCTTGCGGGTATTTAAATCACTTACCCTTGGTTTCCTAACAGAATTTCCTCGGGTTATACGCTATCCTATAAATGTACTTGAAGTACATTTACTTACGGGTTCCGTTAGGATACATGTGAATAACCCGTAGGGTAGGGAACTTTATACTTGTTAACAAGGACTAAGCAACTTTCGAGAAAACAACCTACATCTTCGATAGCATTGTCGACCTTAGCAACGAATTATGAATTTATCGTATAGGATACCTTCCAGGTTAATTTCCGGTCTAACACAGCCTAACACCTTTCACACAATACCACGACATTTCGTAAAGCGCGCTTACATTCCCTCGAACTTACTATACTATGTACAATAAAAAAAAAGGGGGGGGGGATATCTTTGGAGGTAATGTTACAGGCTAATGACTATCTAGTATTACTAGGGATCCAACTCTGGTAGTTATACACGCTCTTACGATACTCTGGAGCAAGGAAGAAACCGCATATGAACACGCTTCCATACGTCACGTAAGCGGAGGTTGAACTATATTAGCTCCATAACAGCTTCCTAAAGAGACTTCTCCTTTCTCTCTTCATCGAGGTTTATAAACAAAATCTAACCACCTTTAGCGACGGCTCCGGCCTCAGTCTCTTTACACCGTGTTATACATCAACCGGCTTTACGGTAAATTTTAACCAATTCTTAAAAATACCTTTTAAAATGAAAATGATATTTGAAGTGTTTTTAAAAACATCTACGTTCGTAAATAACCAGAATAATACGATATTAATTAGTAATAAATGTCAACCGGTGGATTGAAAAGTCAGCAGCTATTATTACCGCTTAAAAGCGAGGCTGACGTAAATATTACATAAGCGAGTTCGACGATGTTATTTCAAGTTGCCGTAAGGAGAGTAAAGAGTCCACCGCGCTTTTGTCTAAGGGTATACGGCGTAAGGAGTGGGGCTACCTTTTCACTGACGCCGATAAAGACATCGATAAAGGTAATGGCGATATCGTTAGCATAAAGGGGAAGGGCGATGAGGAGGATAGTAGGGATGCAACGACGTTATCCTTTCCCTTTTGGTTTAGTAATGAATAACTGCTCTTTACTATTAGGTGGAAACGCCCAGCGATAATATAATACTCTATATAGTACTATCATTACTTTCCTTATAAATATTCGTATTATAAATGAAAAAAATAAGACGAAAAGGTTTAAAGTACATAAAATATAAAGAGCTACTATATTAAAAACAGTGTAAAATCATAAATTCGAATCGAGAAACAGAAATAGTAACAAAATACAATAGGGTCGAAAGTTGTATGTTATAGTATGAAAATATGTTAGGAAAGGAGCAAAATTATAAATTTTAATAGAGGCAAATTCGTAAGATCGGTGTAAGTATAAGTTACGGTTCGTAGTACAATTTAGAAAACGGTGTAAATAGTGTGTTTCAAACCGTTTTATATTAGTAAAAGTGGAGAAATAGCTTATTAGAATCGTACAAACTTTCCAACAGTATTGAAAAATGGTGTATTTTTCTATATAAGCGTTTTCAATACTTTGTAAGGAGTATTTTCAGCGACTATGTCCGTTGAGTTGTATTTTAAATTGATTTACATCGTTTTCTTACCTTCCTGGAGTTTATAAAACTCGCGTGAAACTATAATATCGATTATTAAACGTATTTTCCTCGTAATATGATGTTCAAACAACTATTTATGAAGCGAATAGGAGTTAATATATATAACGTGGCGGATAAGGCGTAAATTAAGGTTGGAAATAATTATCTAAACCGGTATCATTATGGTAATTTCCAAATCAAAACCTTTGACTATACTTTAGATCTTTGAAGCCAGGACGTTTCTCGTAACCCTATTATATTTGTCAAAACTCCTATGGATTATATTTCTACGAAACGTAAAGCCGTTTCAAGTGGGTATTTCGTTGTCACAAACTAAAACGAGGTTTATTTACCAAATATAGTCGTTATTATTAGCGAAAGAGCTGTTATTAAAAAGAAATAACTTTATAATACGTATATTTAACGGTATAAAGTATTAATCGCGCTTGTAATTATATATTTGAAATATGATGAGTTTATTGAACGCCTTATATGTATCGTTCAATGAGGTGGTTTGGTATTGGGCGGCGACCGAAAGGTTAAAAGCCGCTTTCAGTTATATTACTCGAGTAACTCAAACGCTACGTATGCGTTAGAATTTGTATTCGTCGGCTCGTTTTGCGTTATCCAAAACGATAAAGGTTACTTTGTTTAACTGCCCTTTTTATATAAAGCTTAAAACATAGTTTCGGAAAGTAATGGTAACACTAGTAAAGTCGATTCCGTAATATTCTGTTAGGTATCTTTTGGGTTTTGCCTTTAAGCCAGCATTCAAACATTTCTTTTTTTAAAAATACAGGAAACAACGCGTTATATAACTTTGATATGTCGTCCGTTTATATACCCATTAATATAAAACCGTTAAAAGGGGATATTAAAATTGAGAAATACGAGTCAAAGATTAAAT
This sequence comes from Anisogramma anomala, assembly GCA_038502455.1. Taxonomy (NCBI): domain Eukaryota; kingdom Fungi; phylum Ascomycota; class Sordariomycetes; order Diaporthales; family Gnomoniaceae; genus Anisogramma; species Anisogramma anomala. The sequence continues at coordinate 22,976,707 of JASMMZ010000001.1, read as the reverse complement.
TGGTTATTTCGCACCGTTACTTATAATACATTTAATATATATTATACCGGTAAACACCAGCTTTAGCTGAACAGTAAAGCGGTTGTATAATAAGTAAAATCGTTTCAAATATGTAGTTTCGTTTGAAATATATAGGTATATCGGCATAAATACATTTTTAAGACGTTGCTTAAATTTGGCGTAGATTTACGTAATATTACGAAGTTTAATTTTAAGGTTCAAAAGAGTGTGAAGGAAGATTATAAATATAAAAATTGAAAGGTATTGAATTTGTAATAAAGTAGGAGATTAGGTTACGATATCTTTTTTACTGTTGTCATTATAACTTTTTATAATTAGACGGGTTTTTTCGTATGGTTTTCCGGTTTTATCCTTAATTTAGTGTACAAAAAAAAATTGGAAGAATTATCTAGTCGCCATTAACCATTAAATCGAACCTTTCAAAACAAAATACGCTTTAATAGACCAAAGCAAAGATTTCCGTTTAGGTGCATAATTCGAATGGGGCGCTTAAAGTAATGAAAATACTGTTCTAATGGAGCTTTAGGTTAAGCTCGTGGTTTGCCATCTCCTTTTAGGTAATATAGGAATTTGCGGCAAATTTTTTAGGTCATTTCATAGTTTTCAAGCCAAAAGAGCGGCCTCGGCGGCGAGTTGCTAGTAAGTTTGTTATAAATGAGTTGTTTCCTTGGTAAAAACGGGTCGAAAGTACGATTCGAGGAGTGAGTTAAAACTGGGAGCGGTTTGGATTCGTTGCTTTAAAAGGTGTTCTATCTACGGTTTTAGTTGAACTACAGTTTTATACCGCTCGTTTTCACTTCCTCTTTATTAAATTTCCGTATCATTTTTTAGCGAAACGAACATATACCGTTTGGTAAATTATACTGTTTGTAAAATTAACAAGTATATTATAGCCTTTAAACCCGTTAATTTTCCAAAGACAAGTCCATCCGCCCTTCATTCTCCAAACCAGGACCTTAAACTGCAATAATAATTCCAAAACGCCAATTTCACATGGGCCATTCCTTATGACCAACGCTTTTAAAACATCGTTTTTAACCCGTAGTGAATGTAAAGTTACTATAGCTTTCGCTACAGAATTTCCATTTATACCGTGATTAGCCATAGTGTAAAGTTTATATAAATCCTTAGGTAAATACCGAAAATAAGGAACGCAAGGATTGGTCTACTCGGGCCGAAATTATTGTTAATGGCGTTAACTGATATTTATAAAATGGTTTTTTTTTAAATTAACGCCCTTTAGCTTTTTAAACAATATAGTATATACCCTTTTAAATGGTTTATAACACCGTTTAAATTTACCAATACCCTATGATACTTTTATTGGTATTTGTTTGCATTCGTTACCAGCAAATTCAGCCTCAGTACACTATTTAATAAAATCGCATACCGTACCAGCGTCGTAGGTAATCTAATCCTAAATTCCTAAATAAACTTTTAACTAATAATGAACTAAAGCGTTCTAGTATTCTATAGTGAAAGCGTTCTGTAAAAGTTTGGCGGATTAAAATAATATTAACAAGTTAACTTCATAAAGTAGTGTTAGCCGTCTCAATATATAATATTAATAATTACATCGTAGTTAAAGTCCACGTCATCCTAAACCCGGAATTTAAACCGCCGTAAAGCTTATCAATATAACTGGCGCTTATAATAATTTTTTTTCGATAACTTTAAATACATCCTTTCCTACATCAATATAACATGCGACGTAAATCAGTCGTAAAAGGCGTTTTGTAATTAGGTATCCGAATTGGCTATATAATATTCGCAATTCTGGTTATATTATAAAAACAGACTTAATTATACGTGTTTCGAGGAAAAATTATGAATAACCGAACTTAAACCGAAACGATACAGATACAATATCTGAAACGTGGACAAGTTAATTAGTTGTATTAAAAACCCTAATTCCAAGTTTATTTATTTTAGCTTATAAAGGTAAAAGTAATGTATTAAAGTCTATTATGTAAAACTTCACTGGTTCGAATCGCGTATTTATATCAACCGTCCTAAACGATAACGCTTTGCCTTTACCGAATAAAACTTTTCGGTATTTTCCTATTCGGTCGAACTAAAACTTAGGGAATTTTGTTACAAACGCATTGAATTGTTGGTTTCCAGCAGTTAAGATTTCGACCGCGCCAGTATCTAGTATAATGCCTTAAAACCGGTTGCCGTATCTGGTTGAAAATGTGAATTATAACGTTATATAGGCGTTTAACACTTGCTCTATATAGTTCAGACCTATATTATATAAGAACGAGGTATCCTATAGGCCCATGAAAATACTTTAGGCGGTTTCGTTATCTTAAGCTGTTAAGTAAGTATTATCAACCTTAAAGTCTTTGTCTCCGAAGTTATATTCGTAGGGGTAGGCGTTAAAATTATTTTCTATGCCTTTGTACTCAGTTATATATATTGTAAAATTGACTTTTATCCGGTTTTTATATTCATAATCGACTCAAAACGGTCGTTTGATTCAAATATACTCGTAAACTAGATAGTTAGTAAACCAGTAGCCAATCGTAGCGTATACAATACAACGTTCTTACAAACCCATATGGTTTTGTATACCTTTTCGTAAGTATTATTATAGACGCGGTACTCTTCGTCACTATTTGCAGGATCGTCCTCGATAATAGCTGCTTTGTCCTTGATTTTCTGGGAACCTTTCGTAATACCTCCTTTTCTACTAGCTGTGTTTAGCGTGTTTACTTTGCCTTAGGTACACTTTAAACCTTCGATCTAAGACGTAGTAAATGATTTTGAAGAGGTTTGTTTTGGTAATTTATTCCTTTCTTTTAGTTTTGCTGGCTAAAAATATTATTACGAAGCTTGATTGTCTATGTATTAAGGTTTTAAGTAATGTTTGAAAATTTATATAAAGGTTTTTTAAGTCCTTTTCGGGTTTAAATAACGTAATGTCGAAATTTGGGTTTCCGTAGTATACTTTTATTACTACTCATATAAATAGTTTATGACCCTTATATTTCGGTTTAAAGTTTGCCTAATACTTTCGGATATTTTTCAATAAAGTAGTAAATACCTATTATTGATTTTTATTAGCATTTTTTCGTTTTTTTTTTACGGATTCCCAGTTTGTATTAGTACAGTTCCCATTATAGAATTCGTACTTGATTTCTATATCAAAGTGTAATTTAAGGCGGTTATAATATTCCGCAAATGTATTTAACTACATAAGGTAATATATACACGACTTTTTATCTTTCCCAAAAACGATACAGGGTAAGTTAATGTAAAATTAAAACGGTTCGATATTTAATCTTTTATATGTGTTAAGTATTACACGTATTTTATTATGGAGTAGATCGTATGGTTCGCCATTATAGTTTTCGTTTATATTTTGAAGTTTAACAAAGTTGGTAAACTTTGTAGGGTCGCTCCTATTAATAGGAAAGCGGTATGGTTAAAGGTTACGGTAGGGGTCGTGGTTAGCGGGCATTAGCTCGTAAAGTATATATTAACGTTTTCTATCACTCGTTATATATTGAAATGGGGCGTTTCTTATCTTCGGGACGTTTTTATCGTGGTTAAATCAGTTATTAATAGCATTCGAGGCGTGGTCATATGTTGGTCTCTATTTAAAAACGAGTTTCGAGGAGGGTTCGTGTTTAACCCTCGTCGTAGATAATCTTTACGGTACTTCCTCCTCTTCCGTTGATTCCTCCTACTTCATCTCTTCTTCGAGACGGATATTGAGGCTTACTAAGTGTCTTTTTCTATTTTCGAATGATTTTATCGTTTCTGGTCTATAATTTTAAGTAAACGCTCTTAACACTCTTTTAGCTAATGACCTTTTACAAACTTTATTTTCATCACTTCGTCGTTTATCTATTTCGGTATTTGTATAAGCTGAGCTGTTACCAATAAAACCTTAATAATACGGCTATTATTTGCACCGGTTGTATTAATCTCTTTTCTATGTAGTTATCTTAATATTCTGGAAATCGTTTTATCGAATATACGTTACATGTCCAGCGTTGAATCTAAAAAAACCCTCTTCAAAATCGTTGAACAAATCGATCCCTTAAATTTTACCGCTATAGTAGTTGAAAATTTTATTAATAACATACGTATTTTCCGTAAATAAGTTTAAATCCTTTACTAATACCTTGATTTCGTTACCTGATAAGTTGAAGTTTATAATATTTAAAATATTTTTACGAAACAATGTGTGTTTGAAGAGGTACTTAATATATTTGTTGGTTTTTGCTAGATCCGTTACTAGTACAGCCATAATTGTCGTAATGTTAAAGCGACAAAAATCGTTAAATTCGAGCCATAATTAGGATTTAGGTATGTTTGGGGTTTTAAGGAAAGCGGATGAACGCGCAAAAGCGAAAAAAAAGGTATTTGAGGTTAATTAATATAATTTTTTGATAATAGGTAAATAAAATGTAACTATAGCCTTATCATACCTTTTAAATTAGTTTTGTTATGCTTACTAGCGTTATATTAGCTTAGCGACTAGAAAAACTCAAACATCGCAAGTATTAAACTTAGAATACATATGATAACGCGAATATAAGGGGGCGGATACAACAAATGTAAAAGGGGAAAGAGAAATATGGATATGGAAAGGTATAAAATAAGATCCGGTAGATAAGGTTTAGTCGTATTTGGTGGGCGATTTGGATTATCGTATTATAGCTGTTCCTAAAGGTTATGAACGGTTTAAGTGCTATATTAGTAACCACTCTCAGGTTTTTCGAATTGTTTGGATATTACGTTCGTCACCGCTTTTGGGTTTTGTAAACGGTTTAAATACTATTTTTAGATCGGGTAAATCCCAATAAAAGGTTCCTAAACTTGGTAGTTTTCACTTACATGACCTAATACGTAATAAAACGCTCTTTAAATAGTGCTATGATACGTTTAAAACGTTAAAAAAAGTTGATGGTTAACGTAATAAGGCTTTTAATTAACAGAATACCAATTAGTTTATAATATCGTACTAAAGTAGTCCTTTTTAAAGTCACTCTAGATCTTATAGTTTTGCTATGTTTTGAGTTTCAAAGGCGTTTCCGCGTAATTCCATACTCTCATACAGTTTTTTATAAGGCGTAGTAGTAAATTATAAACATTTGGGACCGTTACAGTATCCTGCGATAAGTCTTTAACTTCGGGTTGTCTATTTTTTTTTCTTGAGCTGTTTGAAATCGACCTAATCGGCTACTAATTAATAATGGTAAGATCTGTGTATTCACGTGAATGTAAATGAAAAGTAATCGTAAAATTGGTATTATAGTAAATATAGATAGTTTAGAAGAAACATTTAATGAGTGCATGCTACGGATATAAGGTGATAAACCTTTCATCTGGGCAGTGACACTTTTGCAATACACTTTAGAACGCCCCTTCTAGACCGCGCCACGCATTATGCACTTTGCAAGAGTGCAGCCTGCAACGTGACAAGTTATTGTTGACACTGCAGGAGTGCAGCTTGCAATATATTGCACTTCCACTTGGCCTATATATACTCGCTATAGGGGTATATAGTAATATCCACATTTTCACTTTTCATTCAAAAAATGTTCTCACAAAGCATTCCAAAAACTATTAACTGATTTTTTTTCATTGAAACATGTACTTTATGTGAAATTTATATGAGAATGAAACGTTATTTAGAATATGACTTCCTTCTTACGTAGTTTCATATTTGATAAGCTATAATACGTTAAATAACGATGATTGCTTCGAGGAAAAAAAGGAAATACGTAAATATATTTTAACCGGTTACTTAAATGTTCATGATTTACCAACGGGTTATATTGATGATATAAGCTGGAAAGGTTACATTTCATGAGAAGGTCGAATAGTTATCTTAGACTTTCATGAGTTGAAATACGCTTTATAACAACTGAATACTACTTACGAAGGTTTTATTTAGCCAGTAATTATTGTTGTTTTTGACTATAAAATTACGTACGTTAAATTTGATTGGTATATTCCCTTGACCTGATAGTTTCGATAATTTAAACGATAAAAATCTTTTTCTCGTAAATTATATCAGCGGCAGGTACGATGGGTCCAAGTATTTGAAACCTAATTGATAGCTGCTGAATTAGAAGGCGTATTGATAAAAAAGACGTATCTAAGAACTGAATGGATATAATAATCGTAAGAATTGTTGTCATAATAATGACGAAAAGGAATGGATCGGTGAATAATACAGCTTTGAACTAAGTTTCTACTTTATTATTGAACTTTAAAAATGATCAGTAATATATCATACTCAATAGGTTAATGCTTTTAAAAAGATAACATGAACCACGTTGTAAACTACGACAGAGAAAACGTATTACGCGATCAAAACAAAGCGTCCAAACAAATCGCGTAATATAACAAAATGGCTTATAAACAAAATCTAGTAACTAGGCAACTATGTCTTTCTATACCATTCATCCAGCGAAAGCTTTTACTTTTATCATAATAATTAAGCTCGTGAAGACTTATAAACATGTAATTTTCGTAATAATTTAGCGTAATACTCCTGTTACGACCTTATCCAAAATATAGGGGAAATGAGAGATTTGATACGTAGGTATTCTCAATATATCGCACTTCGACAGGAAAAAATTACTTTTATGGAAATGAATTATATAGACGTTGGAAAAACCAAAGTCTACTTTAGCTTTAATAAAAAAATTATCGTTATTCAAATGAAATATTATACACATAATTGTTTAATTGTTTAGATTTTTCATCGTAGAAACGCCTATCGCATATCACCGATATTTGGAAAACTTTAAAATTCTCTTCGTTACCGTCGACGTTCATTATAATAAATTGGTTAAAAATAACCTAAAATTCATTTACGCCTCTAGATAGGGATATTTGTTATTTAATTTTTAAGAATGAAAGATTAAAATAATGATCCCAACAAAAAAAAATTCAATTGTATCAACACTTGAAATATTCAGCGGTTTATTGGTTATACATAGTTTTCAAGTTTGCAAGGTATGAAACATGGAATATTTTGTATAAGAACTCATCAAAAAACTTTTTTATTATTACTAAGCATACGTCGAAGCCCCTATAAGATTAAAATTTACTTAAATAGAAGATAAAGACTTTATCCGTTATATTCCATCTAACTTTTTTTCTTTGAATGATAAACTCATTTTTTACATTGAATATTCTGCAACTTTTTTACGGCGTTAAATTAATCAAATCGTTCTTGGTAAAAGATATTTGGAAGGCGATCAAGATATTTTAGATCGATTAGTATCTGAGGATACGAAATTTTATTTCTTATAATGTTAATAGTAACTTTATAGTAATAGAGCACGAAGATATTGCCAAGATAATGCAGATTTTATACAAATAAATATATGTTAAAACTTACTAAAATATTCAAAAGATTAGGAATATGTACACGATAGTTTAAAAAGCGTATTATATCTTTGCGCTCAAAATTGAAAGCTTTACGGATTAAAAGTCACGCTTTTAAATGGAGATGAAAAGCTTGAATAATATCATAGGCCTTGACGGCCTGGTACCAACCCTGCTAGTTTTTGAAATATATCTTTGTTTAACAACCGAATCTTCTTTGTAAAGAAATATTTAGGAAAGAGATACGGCGTACGATCAAGCTTTAAATAAACTTCCAAGTGGATTCAAAAGAAGTTAAGTCAATAATACTCTAAACATGAGAAACTATTTATTTATGATTAATCTGTTAGAGTTGTTAATATGAAGCGAAGTTTCTACATAGCATAGAATGATTAAAAAAGATAGCTTATTTGAAAATTTTAATATCATTAACCAACGAGTAGTTATCAAAATTGTTAACAGTTTTACTATATTCCGTATAACACAAGTTAAACCTGATATTAAAGCAACTACTAATAAAGATTTTTTCTCCGGGTGAATCAACTAATAAAACCTACTTCTGTTACTAATTAATGAACCTATTGATCCATGGAGGCGTCGTTAACTAAGAAAGACGACAAAAAATAAAAAAAAATAAAAAAAAATATAGGCCAGAATGCATATATACAACTGTTTCAGTGAGAAAAAAAGAAAAGGATGAATAGGATTTGGTAATGAAACTCTGTACGTAGAAAATTATCAAAAATCCAGGAAAACTAATTAGATAAAACAATCGGTCAAAACTGACGCACTCCTTATACAAGGAGTTATATAATTCGTATTCAAACGTATCTTGAATATTATAGTTTTCAATATTACAATTGTCAAATAAATAAATAATCGAAATTGAGTGGAAACCAATGGATAAACCATATTAAAATCATATTTAATCGCTTAAGGATATAGTAATGGAGGAAAGAATTCCATCTTTATATAATAATGGACAATATAAAGAATTAGTCAAAATTGAATATTTATGCTAGCAGCAAGTATGGTAATAAATATTGATGGGAATTTTACGCTTAATGAACTTTAAATTACTCAAACGCATACGCAATCTCCTATTAATTAACAAAGTTTCGTTTTTCCAAAGTTAACTTATGAACTTCATGTTAGTACATATCAGGAATAATTATACGATATATTAAATCACTATATAGATAAATTGAAACAATTGTTTCTTAAGTTTGAACTTATTAATTGTACTTGAAGTCTACCATAAATATAACACCCTTAATTTATGACCTATATTTGTCAATGAAGTAAGAGGATAAATATTTAGTGATGGTGGGAATATAAATTCATAATACACCTTGAGACAGAATCATTGGGTTTTCAATAATAAATTAACCTGCGATTAAAATTAAAGTTCTGGAATTACAAGCTGATTATAGATTTAATTAAAGATGAATAATTCAATTTCAATGGATCATCAATCGGTATATATGTTAATAACGATACGAATGCCAAATACCATCATTTCAATTTGAAGGCGAAAAGTATTGACTTAACTAATATCAATAAAACTAATATCGCAAAGGTTTAATAATAGATAGAATGATATATTCGTAATAATTATATCGCAACTTTATACCAACGGAAGGCATTGTACAATCCGTTAATTCCGCCGAAAATGGAACAAACGAATACTGTAAATTAAGATCGTTTAAGAAAAACCATCAAAGTAATAAATAAATAATCTAAACACCGAAAATGTATATAGAGCTCACATTCGCATGGGCAAACGTAGCCAAAATAGCAACAGCGTATTAGGCAGTGCTAATGGGTCATGCTGCGGAGAGCGTCAACGTTATTAACGTTTAGGAACCCTGATGCGGCAGTAAAAAAAACTTACAGGGCTCTATGTAACGTCTTTCGAGTTACGACCTCTTTTTTTGGGTCCGGAATTGGAGTAGGAACGCTTTTACTTAGAAGGTTCAACGCGATTTTCTTTTGGCTATAAGACCATGAGCTCAATCTTATGTTAGGAAAGATTCATTTTGAGTTATTGCGCCAACTCACTTCAGTTTTTCAAGTAATTTTTGTGGTTTTTCATTGATGGGATTAACATTTTCAATGTATATTTATATCAATTTACAGTTGATATGTTAACGATGGTTTATAGGTAATTACCAAGGTTTTGAAGCATAGTTAATAGGGATTTCAACCTTATATATATTCTATAAAAACTAATATTAAATGAACTACCGGAGGGGGGAGGGGGCGAGTTTTGGATAGCTGAGTCTTTTTGATCATTATGAACTCAATCGAAACAACGGGAGTTTCTACATACCGTTTACAATATGTCCTCCACCGTTTTTTTGAAAATATTACAAGGGTTATTACGAAAATATTTCCTAGATAAAATAGCAGTTTACATTATAAAGTATTACTAATTACCATTTTACCCCACGCAAATTATAAGGCTCCGTTTACCTGCTTGAAGGCGTCAGATATTAATTTGTTAAAGTTAAATAACGTGATTGTTTTAGGATAGTTTTTATGTTATCTGTAGCCGAGATTGCAAATGTGTTACTCGTATATGCGTAGGCGGATGTTCTCGTATAATTGTGTATAAATGCCTTATGTGCGGTTGACAAACACTTCACGGATTACATAAAATCTGCCAAGTGGTGAACACTTAAGCTCAATCGGCTTTGTTATTATAAAAAGAAGGCAGATATGACCTATCCACGAAACGTTAAGTCCATCGAACGTAAGAAATATTTTACAGAGTTTTAATAGGCCCGTATTGAGCTATAAAAAATCAAAATCAATTAGGTAGATAAACTCACAAAAATTGACTGAATGATAAATTAGTATAAATTTATCTACCTCTTTCTTCTTCTCACGTTTCAATTTAAAGAACGATTCTCTTCGACATCTCGTAATAAACTTAGGTTTTACAGAAATGTATTTTTGGTCAATTTTCTGCTGAAGACGATATCGTTAAGGACCTTTCAAACGATAAACATGGAGCCAAGTATACCATTTCATGAAATAATAACATTTTCATGAAAAAAATTCGACAGAGTATTATAAACATATGAAATACGTCAACCAAGCCCGATGATTCAATAATTGATTTGTTTGAAGTGTATTGAAGTTATAGTACAAAGTGTTTCCATGCTTTTTATAACAATTAATTAAATTTAAGAGTCATTTTTTAAAAAACAAAAATGTAGAAAAAATTGAAAATATTTATAACATTGAAGTTAGGTAATTGTACTTATTTTATCATTATTATCAAACACTTTACATTTGAATTCCGGTTTACTTTCAAGGATCCAAACGTATTTTAACTTACAGTATATTATAAATTTTCAATGCCCTCATTTCAATTCGCAATTAACATAGGAGCGAAACGTTCGAAAGATTAGTTATGAAACTAGTAAAAAAATTCATTTGCGATACAAAATACGCCTTAACGAAAGGTAAAGTTACGTTTATTTTTACTTGAAACGTATAAAAGACTTTTATTATACTTTTTCATAATCTTTTGATATGAAAAATACGATGTATAAGGTTTATAAACCTTTATTTACCATTATGAAACGTTTTTAGTTGAAAGGGTGGTAAGGGTATAGTATTCAATGGTAACAAGAGGGTTTTCAAACCTTTTTTTATAAAATACTTGAAAACTTTCTTTTTTTTCCGATTTTATATATGATTTATATATAGAACCTTTGTAAGTTTTTTTTTCAACCATGCTTTTATTCATATTAGTTATATTTCATTCACATAAATATGGATCATCTTGAAACTTAACGTTGAAGAATTAGGGGAAAATCTGTAGAAAAACGATCTCAAAAAACAACAATAAACTCGAATATACCCCTCCCAAAATGAGAACTCCTACAAATTATTAGCTATATGTATCTGATTAACCTCGCAAAGCGAGACAACTCATTATTATTAATCTATATAGGGTAGGTCTATCCGATTACCAACCCTATTTTGAATATTAAGGTTCTTGATTCACAATGATTTTTTCATTTAACTAGAGTATAGTAACGAGCGTTCATATCAGAAATCGCTTAATTGAAGTGTTGAAGATCGCGGGACATTATGAGGGGTTATCTTGTATAAAGTTAAAGCCGCTACCATTTTCCTCCAAATAACCGTTATTTTTGCGGGCATACCTATACTTACTTCTTAAACTGAAATTAAGTATATTGTTGTGGTTAACTTGATTTTGAAAGTTAAATTAATATTTTTGTAAATATTACGGCGAAAATAGTCGCCACATTATGTTAAACTACATGGAATACCGCCGCTTTTAAAGACGTAAGTGTATTTTCTAACAAGGTCTCCTTCAAATGACAACGAGTTCGATTCATATTTAAATTCAAAATAGTGGATACCAAGTATCCTTTCATTTGATGTATTGTAATAACGCGAGCGATATTATCGTTTACGGATATTTAATGAAACCTTGCGAAATTGATTCTCGGGTTTAACGGGTTACCCCAATCTGTACTCCACACATTTGAACGGATTTATATTACAATAGTTACACCCTCTCATGGTTTCTTCAACCTGTAACCTCAAAACCCTATCCGGACTTCACCATCGCAAACGAAAAACGACTCCTATGACATTACGTCTAATAGAAACAAATAATGAGTTTCCAGCCTTGCTGCAGCCGTCACTCCTCCTCTGGATGTTTCCCCTCAAACTTAACGCGAAACCTACTAAACTATTTTATGAAAAAGAAACCATATGAATCTTTTCAATCCAATTTTTCAATTTCGACAAGAATTATACCTCGGTTTTTACCGACGCGTAGAAGTCATATGAAAACGAACGAAAACGTAATAATTACGTGTACATAATTCTTCGCAACGGCAAAATCATGGAAACCCATTTTAACAACTTTGACACTAATACCTCAGCTTTTGACGCGTAAGTTATGAGGGAATTAAGGGGTTTCAAAACAGCCGTATTTATATTTCGAAAAAAGATAAATATATGTATTAATAATACCTTTATTATATAAAATTGAAAGATAGATATCATCGCCTCCTCCCAATAGTCGTACAACTGCTATAACACTTTTAACAGATCTTAATATGAATTTCTAAGGGTAAAACGAATCTTAAAGCATATGAGTATTACCGGAAACTATTTTTCAAATAAATTCGTTGATAAAAATACCAATAACGGCCTCCGTTTTAATGACAATAACTATCCCTCAGTGAACGACGTTAAATCCTAATTCAAAACAAAAAACAGAAGTAATTATAGCCAAGTAATACATTGAAAACCGAAATGAAGTATCACTTGAAAATAAACATCAAAATTTTATGTATTTAATTAAATATAAGTCCAAATTTCATAAAACTTCCCATAAAAATGACTCTTTTCATTTAACAACATTATTATGACGTCTGAAATATCGAAACTGAAGCATAATATATAACTACGAAATTTTACATCGTTTTATGAAAGTTTAAAATTTTCCGATTTAAATATATATTTCGTATATTATGAAGGTAAACAGGATATTACATACTTTAAATATTACGAAACCGTGTTGAAAGTTTCAAAATAGTTGACCCAGTCTCTTCAAAATCTTCCAAACATTCTAATACACGAAATTTACCAACGTAAAGTCTTTTTGAACCTTCATTTTCTTCGAAACTTCACTTATATAACGTATTTCTCTGCCTAAATAACGATAAATTGATTTAAAACTTAACTATACCCGGATGTAATGTCAGCCGGCAATACTTCAATGAAGTGCCTACTAACGACATATATATCATTATCAAAATTACAATGATTATCGATAAGAATAACGTTATAATAACTAAACCACTAATATAAATACAAACAATATGTATTTCATAATATTTTGTCGGTATTTTAAAAAATACAACCGTTACGCAATACATCCGGTTTGATTCAAAGGGAATAAAGCTAATTAAGAGGGACAGTTTTGTAAACAACAAGAAAAAATAGGCAATTTATTCGTTTTCAACGGTATATATATCGCTATCATTATGACTATTACTATTTTAATAGCTGTCCCTAATGTTGTTAAAGGAAAAGAAATACTCCGATGAGACATGTCACCTTCTTAATAATACCGTGAACATAACTTTAGTAACTTCAATTTTCGCCGCTTTTACAGTGTCGCATAAAAGACATCAAAGGGTTTTTAAACATCGAAATAATATTTCGATAACGTTATGAATGCGGTCAACAGCTAATGACTCCATAATGGCAGCGACGACGAAAATACATCCGATTTTACGCTTAATAATTGTTAATTTACAATTACGGGCCTTTATACACGCGATTGATAAAAATAAATTACTTCCAAACGCATCTAATACAACTTTTCCTCGCCGCTGTATTCACGTAAACCCTATTAATAGACTCCTTAAAAAAAGTAAATACAAATCCTAAAAATTTAAGCCTATTAAAATGGAAACGATAAGACGGACGGAGTGCTTAGGCCTTAAAAAGTTAGATAGGGTTTCCCAACGAAGTAAGCAAGCGACTTCTATAGAAGAAGTATAATTATAGGCCATCTACTGATTTTTTTTTAAAAAAAGAAGACTATAATATATGTGAGTATAAAGTACTACGTGTGCTGTAGCAGTCATAAAAGTCAAAAGCCACTTTTAATTTACTATATAGTTCTCTAGAGAATGTAATGAGTACGCTTATAATTTAAATATTAATGAAAAGATAATATAAGGGATAGTACGCAAAAACTTATATTTTTATGTAAGTACAATTATTAAAGGAAATGAACCCTAATTTCATTGAATTTACGATAAAAAACTTTAGTTTAGGCATATGAAATAATACCCGGTTTTGAGAGTTTAACGGCTTACGTAGAATGATACTACGTTTCATACTGACCTATTTACTAGCTTCATTTATACACGAACGCTGCATGGAGTCCTACCAATACGTAAAGGAACGATACAATCGTATCATAGGCCAAAATGACACTTAGATAGAACTAGTTCAGCACTTTGTTACGGCTCTACTAAAACTATAATTTATACGTCTACGAGTTTCTAGGTCACAAGAAACTAGAAGGTCTTGTTTAAACAAACGACTTATATATTTGGATACCTATTTAGGACCAGGATTGAAAACACTCGGGTTACAATTCTTCCTGCCGGTATTAACAGGTATATTTCGTAACAGAAAGTTGTATACTATATCGTAACCGTTACCCGATGATAGTTAAATCCTACAAATGAAACAGAAACAATCAGAACAAGGTCATCAATATGGTTCTTTTTCACTTTTCGAGGGGAAGTGAATAGTATCTAAGGCCGGATCACTTATAAACAACATTCTGTTATTTTTATAAATCGAATTTTGAATAATAATCGTCTACAAAAATGAATTATAGGATAACCAGTTAGTTATTATAGATAACCTTATTTATTAGAAATATATGTGATGCTAAAGGTGTATACGAAATATACTACCGAATTTGACAATATAATAACTCATTTGAATTTGGGTATATATATGAAGAAAAAAATTAATATCGTTACCAAATAATCGAAGATTTCACTTATTCCGGTAATTATTTATACCGATATACGTAGAGTAGTTGAGTTTTTTTTAAATTATGAAAAGAAAAAAAGAAAATGCGTCATAATCGACGTAATAAATATCCGTAAAATATAAAAAGCTGGAAAAATGAAAATGAAATAGATAAGTCGATAATTAAAATGATTCGATTGATATTATGACGAAATTTACAATAAAAAACTTCTTAAAAAGTTTGTAAACAACAATAGACTAACTATAAGAATCAAAGGCTACATTAGAAATCTACCTAATAAGGTTAAATCACGTAAAAATAGATAAGACAGAGAAAAAGTTACTATAGCAAAATAGAAAAATGCCAAGTTGTTCATAATACAATCTCAATTAACTAGCACGGTTAATTTGTATGTATATCAAGGTATTATATATGAAAAAAAAAATTTTTTTTTTTTCGAAATTAAAAACAATAGGAAGTGAAATTTCTATACAAATGATAGTAGGCACGGTATGGGAAATCATTTGTATTATAAGACAGTAATTCCATAAAATGTACTTGTATCACAAAAAAAGCCGTCGATATGAAAATAATGTTCAAGTGTAATATAATCAAAGTTAACTATACTAAGTACAAGTTTATTACAATAAAACACCTAATTGAATATGAGTTATGAACCAAATAATTTCGTAACAAATTAGTATGGGAATCGGCTAGCGGTTTGCTAAATCTAAAAGAAATAATAAACCACTACCTAAACTTTCCAATACTATTGTTACTTAGACTACACTTGGAATCGATAATGTTACAACCTCTTAAAGCCAATAAAAACCCTAGTTATTTAATTCGAGAAATGATTTTTGAAAAACAGTACGCCTATCATGATAGAATATAGCGAGTTTTTGGGTAGGGCTTTAGACGTTGCCACGTTATCGATTCTTTCATCAATATAACAGTAGTATTGCATGGCCAAGCAATGTATATATTGTTCTAGGTTTGGAAGACCGCTAGCCGGTCTGTACAGTAATTTGTATGGCCAATTACTTGTCTCATGCCCGAGTTTGAAGTGAGTGCATACTGTACTTGACTTGAAGGCAATACAGTTAGCACATACAAAACAATATACTTAACTTGCAGTCAGTATAGTTAACTTAACCAAAAGTAAAGTTTACCTACTGCATTGCAATTACTACTATTCCAACAAAGTTCATATCAAATTGAAAAGGTATTTTTTAATTCGACCAACGTATAAATTTGATACTTTGCCATAATATTAACCATCGCTCTATTCGAAAACTAGGTGAAAAAACCGTCAATCATTAATTGATTTCAAATATAATGTTTATAAAGGTTCACGAAATTCAAAATATTTCTATTTTTTTTAGTTGAATCACATCATTGAAGTCTATAACGAATGAATCTTTTGAAAATATATTCTGGTATCTTTGGATATAACAATTCAACTAGATTATTCTACTTTGATAATTTTAATCATGAATTCATGAATATAAATTACAAAATTCATTTCGTGAAAAGGTTTTATCAATGAAACGACGAAATTTATATGG
Organism: Anisogramma anomala; assembly: GCA_038502455.1. Taxonomy (NCBI): domain Eukaryota; kingdom Fungi; phylum Ascomycota; class Sordariomycetes; order Diaporthales; family Gnomoniaceae; genus Anisogramma; species Anisogramma anomala. Next base: position 22,960,198 of record JASMMZ010000001.1, on the reverse strand, counting down.
TTTCCAATGAATATAAAATAAATTTATGTATGGTTTAAACAAACAATTAAAATTATATCGTAAATATGACCAAAATATTCTGGATAAAAGATGAGAATTTAGTTTCAATGTTATATAAACTAAAATTCATCAACAACAACATGAAGAATCTTTTATTTGAAATGAAACCTATTATCAACATAACCTTGGCAGCAATATAAAGATTTCCAAGCGTGAATAATATTGAATTTCATATGAACCACGATGTTAAAAGTGGTTTTTGACGTTGCACAAGTTAGTGAGATTAAATATCAGTTTTTGATAATAACATTATCTAAATCTCGATAATATTAATAATAGTAGAGTTTCACATTAGATTCAAATGTTAACATTAAAGAACTGGTGTAGTAAAACCATAACTCGATGATTTAAAGTTTAACTATATGATTGTGAATTATTTTGAAATAATTTTTAAAGCTGCATTATTCTATGAATAATTTTTAATGTATAAAAAGTCGTAATATGATATTGGAAACATCTTTTTATTCATGAATTGAATGAAAAAAAACAATAATTAATAAGTTCGTTCAAAAAAACCATAGTTTAACACAGTCATCGATCAGGCAGCTTTGACTTGATATTATTTTTGGATTTGAACAATTACACGTTTCTCAATTTCAAAGTATTTTTTCTAACAATACAATCAATTTAGAGAGTTTCATGATCATAAAATCAAAACCTTTTTGTGGCAGATAAAGGAATGTAGTTAGGTAAAACTAGGGGTCAATCATGTCCCAGAAATTAAAAAAATAGGGGGAATTTTTGATCGTTGTTAAATTTGTTTTGGATTTTATCAAATACGTATTTATAGTTGTTAAAAAAAATTCGACATGATGTAAATACTAAGAAAATTGCATTGCATTTACGAAAAAACCAGAAGAAAATGAATGGTATAACGCATTGTAAATCTGTCCAATAACTTATTTTATAAGAATTCATCAATTTCAATTAAGTAGTTTTTTCTCAAAAATCTTATTGATAAAAAGTCATGAACTTTTAAGAAGTAAAAAAACGAAGAGTTATATTGAATGGAATGAATAAGGGAATGTAACTTTAAAACTATAGTAGAGCAAAGATAAAGGAGTCATTATTAGCAGAGTGAACGAAGAAAGACCTAATTATTTACTTTTATATTCCTATTAAATTGAAAAGATTTTGAACTACATAATAATATTCGCGATTTTCCCATGAATCATGTAAATGAATTGTTACTAGGGTAAAATTGAAACTTAAACATCATATGAATAAATGAAGGAGCGATGAATGAAATTATATGTTGCATAATTCAAATTATTTACAATAATAGCGGTTATAAATCAATGATAATTCAAAAAAGTGTAATCATAACTTGGAAACAATTGAATATTTATGGATTTTGAACTAAACGGTTTCTCACTCGTAATAAAATACAAATTCTATGTTCGTTAATATTAAAATAATGGGTGAGAACCATTGAATGAAAAGATATTTGAAGATTGAATGATTGAAACTAAGATTAATGACATTAACAACGACAAAATTATTGTTATCAATATTAGAGATGTAACATAAAACGGCGATATTAATTCAACATATTTAATTATAACAACGACCCGTTTATTATGAGTATGTGTTTATATTCATTATGGAACTTTCATCAAAGTTTTATTATATTATATATCAATTTAACCCAATACATTCCGTTTTGTTTTTAATTCTTAATTTTTCATAATCATTCAATATCAAACTCATTTCAATTTAATCGTGGTTGTGAGAAGAGTTAAATCGAATGTTTACAAATAAAGAAAATTAAGGTCATGATTATAGTTATCGAAGCAAATAAAATGAATATATTTATATAATAAAACCTAAAGAAAATAAAACTTGAACCAGTTAAACTTGAAAATTATAGTGCAAAGTCTGTATTATCAGAACTTCTACAAATTTCCATTCGTTATTATTAGTTTGCATCTTAAAGATCTAATTTAATCTTTAAAATGGTCCAGATTAAGAAATACATCGACTCGAAGACTTCGTTCAAAATTTATTAAAACTTTTCTAATATAAACTCATTGATTACCACATGGATATTTTATTATAACCGACGTTTCAAATGAATTTTTACCAATTAAATTATGGGAAAACCGAGTTTTCCATATATAAATTATTAAATAAAATTGTCGGTAAAAAGTGTAGGACTTATTGTAAAATTTTAGCAAGTTATAAAGTCGTAATGATTCATTACAATCTTAAGGTTTCTTAGAAAAAGAAGTGGTGAAAGTATTCAAAATCATATTAAATCATTTTCTATGATTGAACTAAATTTTATCAGTAAAACTACCGATGGGGTGAATTTTTTTAGAAAGTTGATATAATGGTTATTGAAATCGGGGTAAAAAAATATGAAATTTAAAAATAAGAAATTTTATAACGTTTGAATAAAAAAGAAAGGACGAAAATTTAAATTAATATTTCGATTTATATTTTCTGAGGCTGTTAAATTTATGTAGAGTCTTTATAATACCATGATAATTGTTAATATTATTGACACACTTTTTGCCATCATGAATTATTGAAATATTATCATTATGAACGAAAGTTTAAAAGTCGCGGATCGTATTGATGAAATTCCCGTTAACTGTTTTAAAAAATAATATAAACTTTCAAATTATAGGTTTGAATTTTAAAAAGGCTTATATGGTGGTAAGATTATAGTGTTTTTCGTTACTAGTTTTAAATACCCAAGTTGTACTACAATAATAGGTACAGTTATATCCTTCTCGATAAATTCATGGGTGGACCCCACATTTGTTAGTTTCGCCACCAGCCTCCTATACGATATATCATTATCACAGGAAAAATATCCAATGACTCCCTCTATAGCTACCGCTAAAGGAGCCAAACTAACCACGCGTACCCTCAGTGCGCCTATAAAGGATGTCTGATCTTTGCGAACTTCCTAAGGACTTTAACATAAGCGCCAGGTAATTAGATCGCCCCCAGTGGAGAAGGACGCTGTTGCGTACCGTTTTTAATGTTTAAAAGCCGAGTCCTTATATAGGGTGTTTAATATATAGAGGCGCAACTTCGAGTTTCGCGAGTCTGTTTTCATGGCGTACGAATAGGCTATTAATGCCATCGTTACTCGTTATAAAAGTTCTGGCTTTACCGAATACCAGGTGTTATCGTTACATATCGTAGCATACACTATTAGGAACTTTACCGATAGGGGTTTAGATATACGGATAATAGGAAATATTCCCATATTTAAATACAAACCCATGTATTTCGTAAGATAACCATTTAACTTAAACGATAAAGCTCGTAAAAATCCTTTAAGAGCCCTTAGGACCCTTTTGCCTATTAATTTCACGACTGCTCTAACTTTACCCGCGGCTTTGGCTAATAGGGTCCTTATGCCTATCAACTTTATTACATTGAACCCGGACATTCCATGGGTTAAAGTGGCAAAACGAAATAGGACCCCGGTCTCCTTAACGTCGCTAGGTTTTTACACACTTGCGAAAGACCGATAATATTCCGTTTTAAATAAGCTGATATTTTACTTTATATAACGTACTATATTTTAACGGACAGCGGAAAAGGTGGATTTACAGGTCCTTATTAAGGTTTTGAATGGTTTTAAACGAAGCATCGAAGGATTTTTCCTTCGATATACTTTTATTAAAAAATTGTAATTAGACCCGTTTATTATTTAGTTGGTAGATGGGATTGTTACGGAATTCGTTATACGGTATGCGGATATAGTGGTTAAGAATGATCTTTTTAAATATAATTATATTAGTATTATTCAATCTTTTAGAATGTACCTTCGTTACATTGTAATAAACTAAATATATACATACAGTTAATGGAGTCTTTCGTATTATTTATACGCCTTTTTAAAATATAGTAATCGAGGTTCCAAAGGTAATAGAAAAGGGGATCGTTACGTAGTATAGGGGTACGCCAATCAACGCCTATCTATTAGTTTACAGTTGGGACGTACACATAGTTCTAAGGACCTAAATTTTCTCCTTTCTTAAGCCTATTACGTTCTTTCTCCTTTTTGGTATTAACGAAAGGGTTGGTACGATTGAAAAATGACACCAGTCACGGTTTTATGACGATAAAGATTGAAAATAATATATTAATTTATAATACCTCCGGCCGGTATTTTGCCTTAATTACTTGTTTTTAACTAAATATTACGCTTTCAGGGTATAAAGAACGACTCTATAATATAATAATTATTACAGGCTCCTTCCTTCAATATATGTCGATTACCCAGTAATCCCATAAAAAGGGGGTAAATATTTATATTTTTCGAGATACCGTTTTTTTAAAAAAAAATTAAATATCTTAGTAAAACCTGTGACCATACTAAAGTGGCGGCGGAAACCTTAGCAAAAACCGCCTTTACCGCCCTTCAACATGTGGAAAATAACTTACGTCTAGTTGAAAGTAATAGGGAATTAAAACTCTATTACACTAATATTCGGCAATATTTCGCCAATAGTGGGGCGAAGCGACCTATGTTCTATATATTTGGCCCCGGGGCTAATATTCACGTATCTCCGCTCCTTATTGCCGACCTATTACGTGACTCGCCTCTTTTAATCCTTGCGCCGTAAAAATATGGCAGGATAAAAGACGCCTGAAACGACTTTACATCTTAGGATACCGCGAGTAAGATCTTTAATTCTCCTTTTATTACAGTCTTAATCCTTAAAATGTTTAATATTGCTCAATCTAATCAGGTTATATAGGTTACAGGATTTAGGTTACGCGTTACGGAACCCTTTTATCCAAGTTTAAAAGAAGGGGTCTAATACTAATAATCCTTTAGTTATTAGGGTCTAAATATTGTTAGCGACCGTTAAAAAAACACTAGGAGATACTGGAACCTTTATATTAAATTCGGCTACCTTTATATCCGAGTTTAATTTTACGCTACTCCCTAATACTAATATTATGTAGGCTAACCCTTTATACCCTGCATAATGGAGAGAAACGGCAGACATATGTTTTATTACCTTCAAGGGCTTAATTACACCTAATAGTCCTAAATATTAAGCACGCCTTTTATGGAAATAAAAAATACGGCTAAGCATTACCGAACGCCGAAAATAAATACAGCACTTACGATTATCTAGGTAAACATAGATAAGATAGCTATAGTACACTAGGCTTTGCTAATTGGTTACGTAGAAGAATATATTAATGTTATTAATATTTAAGAATCCTTATATGGTAGGAAAGATAACGGATACAGATTTATATAACGCCACTTAACGTACGACCATTTTTCACCCGTCTATAATTAAAGAGGTTTCGCCCATACCTAAAAGGAACAGCGTAAACTATTGGAAAATTTTCAACTCCGGGTCCTAATATACGTTCGAAAAAGGGTATTACTTACCCTTACGCTTTTAAAACCAAGCACCGATAGTGATTCGTCACAACTACGTATCAACGGAACTCGCATTATTAACATTTATAAATATCAATTTTTAATAAAAATCCTTTCGAATGTATATAATTGGGCACCCGGGCCTAAAAACGTCTTAAAATACGACTTCAACTTGGTATATAGCCGCGCAAAACCGATGTAAAATAATATCCACGAAGGACTCACCTTCGAAGTATAGGCACCTATTACCAGAATATATTTTAACGATAAAGTAAGAGTCTTCACGCATGACCTAAGATATGTTTTCGACTTTAATTTTATTTATATGGTCGGGGTTAATACAGTCTTCCCCTTTAACCTAAATAGCGGGTGTAATTACATAGTCCTACTTACGACTCTTTAATTTGTAGGTTTCCTTCTATCAAGATCCCACGGATTAGGATTTTGGAGGCAAGTCTATCTAAGTTTAGGGACTTTATTGGTATTGGTATAGCTTTTTTGCCTAAGGTCTTTGATGTAACAGACGAAGCCATAATATATGGCTAGGTAAGGGCTTTTATATAATTATATTTAAATGCCTTTTATACGATCGAAAAATCTGCTACAACATATGTTAAAGTTACGAAATAGTAAACCTTTAACTTAAACAGGCTACGATATTATATGATGAAAGTTAACGAAGTCTAGTCTTAAGGAGCAAGATCTATTAAACGTAGAAATTTCCTGGCCAAGATACATAAATAATGGGCCGGCTTGTTAAAATACAAACTCGATCAGGTTACTGACCTTACAACAGTATATAATACTATTTGCTAATATAAGTCCCTTATACTACTTCAGGCTCCCCTTTTAAATATAAGGGGCTACTTTATTTGAAAGCAAATGTTAATAGGTATAAATTCTCCGAAACGATATTCTAACTAGGTTTTCAATGACTAACGACCTCGTTAGCAATCTTTTAAACATTGAGGACCAATACGAATACATGGTATCATAAGGGTATGATATCTCCGCCGAAAAGGTATAACGAAATACTATAAGCATCCGGAACACGTTCGCTGGGTTTAACGATATAATGGTACGACTTTTAAGGCTTGTTATGATTATATCGTAGGACCTTTTCGTATTTTTTATAACAAATATCTCCATTTAAGGGAATTTTTGTAAATATCACAATAGACGGAGGTTTTTGTAATACCTAACTTAGGAAATCGGGACCTATCGTTATTACGTTTTTAATGATTAATTGTATTTATCCCGATGTATTTGAAAGGGTTAGAATAAATCATGGCCTGACGGATCTTTTAGTCCCTTATCTTGCAGGGTATTATTAGCGTTTAATATGGAGTAGAAATACCGAAATGGTTCGCCTCCGATTTAGTTACAGATTCAACTTACGATGTTAAATGCGCACTTGTTAATGGCAAGGATGCGTTAATCCTTTCTAAGGACGTATAAAGGGCTTTCAATATCTAATTTTATAACCGGCTAATTTACAAAATACAATGCTTAAAGTTTTATCCAAGTTTACTTACCCTCATTAAAGGCTTTCTAACCGGGAGTGTAATAAGGATACAGTACTAAACGGTAACTATCAGGTTTTTAAACTTTAATTTCAACACTTGATAAGACTTACGCCTTTCTCAGGTACTTCGTATAATTTATATATTAGACTTTAGCGAATACTTTACGGGGCAGGTTTTTCTTTACGCCAATAACTTTTTTTTCTGTTGACTTTGGATTCCTTAAAATTAAATATTGCAGGCATCGAAGCTAATATACGAAAGGCGGACGCGTAAGAAAGTAATAACCCTCTAGTTATTATCCTGGACAAGTCGAACCTACTATATATTATTAAACGTTAAGGTTTTATAAACTTTTCCAAAAGAAGGATTTTTTTCGTTTCGATCCACTTAGGACCTATAAATCTAATTACGAGACCTTTACCTTATACGAAATTCCAGGATATATAATAGTTAAGGTTTTGGTTCGACCGCGCTTTATTAGAAAAGGTGTACGTCGGAAAGCGTATAATAAAGGCTTTAAAGGTCGCCCGGCACTATAAGTGGCTTTTACAAATAAGATATGGGCCCCCACCGTACCTTTTACATACGGCAACCATTACAAAGGTGGTATTTATGATTATTTATTAAGTTAAAAACCAGTACTTTGGGAGCGAGTTAAAATGTATTTGAAAGACAGGTTACGATTTCACTTATTGTTGTAGAAAAGGAGATTACCCCGTTATATAAGACTAAATTAAGTGTTGTCACCCTCCGAAACTCCGGGTTACCTTTTAATAAGGGCGTTTTAAATTAATAACAACTTCGTTTCATTTATCGCCCGAAAACCCTCAATTACGGATACCCGTTTTTATAAAGAGTTAAAATAACGCCCGTAACGCAGGATTTAAATGGTGGGAGCATTTCTTTCAATATTATGCCAACCAATAAAAAGGGGCTGTATATGGCGTTATAACCTTTAGGAAATCCATTCTACTTTAGGAACGCTTAGCCCATATCATCTAAACCAAGCTCGATGACCTTTCTTTGATATTACAAAGGCCTGAATCAATTAAAATAAGTTTACGACTTTTTGCAGCTAACGTTAAGTTCTCTAACCTTTTATAATATATTTCATTCACCTTATGATTCACTCTTAGATCCATTATAAACCTTACAGTCGAAATGATTAAAGAGAATATAACCTTATCTTTTGAAATTCGGTACGTTAACTTGAACCATTTTTATACTACAGTTTTTACCAATGGATCTGAATAGCTTTCCGAAAATAATCGTTATGTCGGATATAGGTACATGATATACCGGAATAGGCGAACGATTACAAAGGGATTCGGCAGCTTATAACCCTATACATATGTATTCAACACGAAGATTATTAACTCTTTTCATGACCTGAAAGCGGCCTCGCGTAACACCTTAGTCGAAATAGTAGTTTATATCAATAATACTTCCATAATTTAAGGCTTACCTGAAGATTTCGCCACCTTTGTTTTAAATACGTTTCTAGGGTTTCTATACGGTAGTCTAAGTATCTTCGAACCTTATTAAAATTGAATAAAGCCTTGAATATATAGGGATCGTTAGAAACGAGGCCGCAGATAAGTTCATTAGCCTAAAAGCCAGATTCTCTACCCTTTACGAAAACAACGACCTGCTATTTGTCAACGGGGTAAAATCGCTATTACATTTTAGCTTTAGGTTCTTAAAAAGGGAGCAATACGTTCAAAAAAGGGTTAAACTATATTTGTAGTATAAAATTTAGGATTTCATGTATATTACTAAGCTTGTACCCAAATTCGGTATAATTCGTGGTTTTGGTACTTTCCTACTTATAATATTGTTATTATATCTCTTTTTATATCTCGTTTTTACGATAAGGTACGGGTAAAGCAACATCGTCCTATACTTTTGAATGTTTTAGATTTTCGAGGCGAAGGTGAAGTGCTAACGTTATAAAGATAAATGTAACGTAGTTTACCTGGTATATTGCCCTGTTTCGTTAAGAGTTTAAAAGCTGCAGCTATAGACCTCTATGAATACCTCCAGATAAGCGAATACATATTTTTACATAAAAGGGATTTTTATGGACTCTGGCCTTTTTTGAAACTTTGCTCGCGTTATTAAAGATTTCTCAAAAGAATAATATAATTAAATTATAGCTTTATAGAGCCGCATTTACCGCCCGCCAGCAACAAATACGTTTTACGCCCGCCAGCAATTACATACAAAGCTCGCCGGCTTATACCATCGCCGATATTACTTTAATATTACCATTACTTCCAATACAAAGGAGCTTAACCCTTTACCAACTTTATTACGGCCGGCACTAAGGCCTTCACAGAAGCTGCCCAACAAGTTTATCCCACCCCGAAAAGGAGTTATAAGTCCTAAAGAGAAACTCGAGACAACTGTATGGATGGGGGCATGTGGGGTGGTAGGGTTGGATACAGATGAAGGAATAAAAGACTAATTAAAAATAAAGCCCATTCTACCCCCCCATTATTAGACTCGTCGTCGCCGCCAGTACCTACTTAAGCCTTTTTAGTAACGGGAACTCACTGCCCTAATAAGGCCGTTGTAACGGTTTTTGTCGCGTTACTCTCCGCCGCCTTTAGAGCAGCGCATAGGGGCCGTCGTAAGGTGATAAGGCGCCTAAAGGGCGCTTTTAGCGTAACAGCAGCACGATAAACTGTTAGCAATTTAACGGTGTTAAAAGTGACGGAAATATACCCGCCTTTACGCTTAATCAATATCATTATACGTTAGCTTTATTTACTCGTAATATAGATATTAAAGGGGTCATACGCGTGTAACAGGCCTATTTTACACTGTTTTCCCCTCTTATATAAACTACGTTACTATTCCTAGCCAAAAAAGACCACACTCAACTTGTATAGGATTACGCCCCGTTAAAGGCGAAGCAGAGGCTAATATAGTATGATGAGGAAGCGTAAGGAAAATAGGAAGAGAAGGATAAAGGGGCAAGGAAAGGAGTTGTGCCGGAAGCACACTTAAAGTGCTTAGAACGTAAGGGCTTTCTAGCCCTGGCGCGATGGGCGCGGACGCAAACAATATGATCTTTATGGGTAAGTATTATTAAATGACAAGGTTAGTTAAGGTACCCTAGTTAAAAAGAAGGCGGGTTATAGGGAGAAAGGGGGATGGAGGGTTAGGAAAAACTGTGGGTACTTATGATTATTAATTACTTTAACGATAAGTTCAAGGAAGGTTTTAATTTGAAGGCCGTGTTAATCAGGGGTGCTTTTTATATAGGGTAACGGCATACAAAGTAACGGCGTATGGACCACCGCATACGCATAAGGGGGCCCCTATCGGTTTAGAATATTCCTCGATGCGCGCGCGTATTTACACGAGTTTCTTACAGTCGCCTCTTTTAAGGGCATTTACCACGTTCTTTTTAGCTTTATAGAGTCCATTTTTCCAAAGGACCAAAACTAGTTGTATCCCTAACACGATTAGGCGTTAGGTGGGGATAAAGCTAACTACGCTACGTACTATGAATACGGCTGCAATTTACACGCCTAAGGGTTGCTAAACTGTGGGACACTTTGAGGTCTTGATGGGAGGGGTAACAAAGGAAGCCAACAGCTCCATACGGTCATACCGGCTCACATTACGACCTCTCCCGCCGGTATCGACAGGGACATTTCGTAGCAGCTAGTGCGCCTCTTCTCGGCGGGCACTGCCCGGTGATAGTATGAATTTTTTTTTAAAAAAAAACAGATACAGTTAGTATTATCCAATATGGCGATTTATTGCTTAATGAGGTGATGAATGGAAAGATCCAAAACTGCATCATGAAATACAATGATTGAAAAAAGGTAACAGGAATCATATTGGTGGAAGGGAAGTTAAAGCTTATTCAATATATAGGGCTAGTATAATTGATATAATTTGGGTGTTTTTCAGTATACGGAACGTCACGACCTGGTACAGCGCGTAACTTAAAGCAAAAAGATAAAAGGTTTCAACCTTAATTGGTTACTTTGAAAGCGAAACACACTGTATTAACTGAATGAAAAGAATTTTGAAAAAAATTTCAACAACATAAAGAAAACTAAAATTGAGAAGAAATATATATAAAAACCTCGAATCTTTTATAAAATAAATAAAATAATAAGGGATTCCGGTGACATAACTCATATAGGTATATTCGTTTATAAAGAGAAAAAAATTATAATTAGTGAATTTAATGAAGATATTTGTATTTTTATAATAACGGACTAATTAGAAATGTTTGGGTTAATAATATTTTGTTTGGTTCTGACTTTTATATCGTTCAATGGTTTAATAATATGGTTATTTAGCTAACTAACTTAAAAGAAAACCCGGCATTAAACCCTTTAAACCCCATTTAATAACAATGAAATTAAGTTCCAACAACGTTTTTCATTTCGTTGTGATTTTAAAAATAATATTAACATTTGAAACTTCGACTTAATCTGTACAAAAATAAACTTCCCCGCAAATAAGGTCGATAAACGATAGAATTGATACAGTTTAGTATAAAAACAACTTATCTAATATAATAATGACTTCCTTGAAAAACCAAATTATACATGTTGAATATCAATCTGTGAAATAAAGAGGAAACTTATCCATGCAGCTAAAAATAGCTTTTATACAAATGAGTTTATTTTTATACATTTAGGTATTATCATAAGTTTTATTGTTACTTGTTGGAATAGTATTGCATGCAGTGCAGTAGTTTAACTTTACTTACAGTAAAGTTGACCGTACTGCAAGTGCATTTCTTTGTGTAGACTTACCGCATTGGATGTAAGTCGAGTGCCGCACACTGCACTTCACTCTGGGGCACGAGCTGAGCAATTACCTATACAAATTACTGTGCAGATCGGCTAGCGGTCAGCAAAACCTAGAAAAATACATCCAACATATGACTATTAAAATACTACTGTTACTTCGACCAATAGAATCGACAACATTATAACGTCTAAAGACCTACCAATAATAATCAGTACTTATTAGGTTAAGCACAGATTGTATAAGTAAAAGAAAAAGTTACTTTCTAGTTACGCTTTGCAATTACGTAAGGTAAAGAGAAGATTCTTACGAAAGGCCCCAAGGCTACGTCTACTATTTATAGATAGCTAAAAAGAAGACTTTTAAGTGCGTCTGCTATTCATATGTACTTAAAAGTAGCGATTATATTGCCATGATCGAAAATACCAATAAATCTTTACTTAATTCTTCTTAAAAACGCTGAAATTAACTGCCAGAAGCCTTAAAGTTCGGCAAGTTGGAAAACGGCCAAGTCAATACTACTGCGGGTACAACTACTGCAGAAAAACAACTAAGTCCCTACGCCAAGCAACTACAACAAATTACCTTCGCCTTCTACCACCAACAACGACTTTCAACTTTACCCTCTACACCAAATTTTTGCCCTACTTCACTCTTTTCACTCCCTACGCCAATTTAATTGTCAAGTTCGCTGCTTTGAGCGAAAACACTAAGTCGCGCCAAGAAAGCCACGTCGCGTGACCTTACGATAAGTCACCAAGTCGCCAAGTCTCTACGCAACTTTACACTAAAATACCAAGCCTCATATACCCAAGATCACTAAGTCCCTTGCCTTATGCGTCCTATACATCTTATATAAACCAGAACATTAAGATAGCTACCGTTAGCTCTCAGTTTAAAGCTATTACTAATTCTATTAAGAAGGAGGTAATCAAAGTTTTGGGTAGTACCTTCGAAAAACATTACGACGAAGAACTCTAGTTTACCGATGTTACTAAATACTCTACCCCCGAGTATCTTACCAATTTCGTCAGCCACTTTATTATTGACATCAACTATAACGATTAAGATATGAACATAAAAGCCCTTTTCGATTATATTGAGTTTTTTAGGGATTAGACCTTTACTATGTGAAAAAAGACCAAAAAGTCAATAAAGTTAAAGTGAAAGGTTAACTTACGTAAACGAGGGATTTTACTACCCTCGAAGGTCAGCGAAAACAGTAACCTCTCTGATATACTTTACGAGTACGTTGCGAATAAAAACCTCTAATAAACCTTAACCAAAGAAAAAGGGGTCGTTAACGACGATAGCCCTTAACGACTTTACATACGTTCGTAAAAACCTGCCTCAACCCAGATAAGTTTTTTAAACCCTATTATACGAGTCTTTGAACATATTAGTGTTATCGGACGTAAGGAAATAATAAATCCACACTCATTAAGCCCTTAGGTTTATTAATCAATTAAATAAGATCTTTAAACCTCCTAAAACCCTTAGACACATTTCCCTTAAGCTTTTTAACACGTCCAATTTTAGCAGTTGAATTAAAAAAGGACCGGCTTTACACGCAAGCCTATTATAGTCACGACTATTCGCTTTTGGGCTTTAAATTTCGCTAAAGGTAATTATCCTATTTACTAGCACTAATAATAACCTCATTTATTTCTCTAGCTAAAATATATAAAAGGTCTCTACCCCTAGTATATTAATCTTCCCCCTTAACGCGTTTCTATAAAGGATACGATCTATACGGCAATCACCACATTCGTTAAAATCTAGGGTACAAAAGATAACAGTAAGCCGTAAAACCTCCTCAACATTAAGTTATACCTATTCTTTAACATCTGCCGCCTAATAAAAGTTAAATTGCCAGGTATTCACTCGTTATTTCCTAGTATCTTTATCGGTCAAACCGAAGATTACTACCTCCGATACCTAACGCATGATTCTTTTTTCCGCAAAATTTATAATGGTATAAAAGGCTATTTCGAATACAATATTAATCTTACTCAATACCACACCGACTAAAATATTTTTTAATGGTCCTATATACTAAACTACAAAAAAATTCGAAAAATAAGATAAACCTTCTCAACTAGATGCTTGATAGGTTAATACTTTTCCAATAAATAATAGTAAATATAGGAGTTGCCGAAAATACCTTACACTAATAAGTCCAACAAATAGTTACGAGCTACAAAAAGTTTAAATACGCTTTATAATACCCAGATACCACCTGAAAAAGGTTATTTAACCATCTACGTTCCTCGTTAGCGACCGTAACTACTCGAATTTCCGGTTCGACTAATTTGTATCCCCAAGGCGATAACTTCCCTAACGTATTTTTTTTTTTTTTTTTGCGATAGTCAATTATGTCAACCGCAAATACAGCTACAAACACTTACAACGCTTAAGGTCTAGCCCATCGACCTTAACTCCAAACTAAAAGCAAAAACTACGTTAATGCTAACAAAGCAAAGATTTAAATAGACCCGTTAAACACAAATACTATCGTTGTAATAATGGCAAGGAATATTGGATTGATGGTAAGTTTAGCGGTTTTTAACTGAATACCCCCCGGCTAAATGAAACAACAAAAAGGTAATATACTACATTGAACACCCTACCACTTTGAAATAGGACTACTTAAATTGAGTTATAAACTTCAAAGGTAACTAACCAAGTAATAGTAACACCTCTAATCAAATCAAGTGGCATAAAGATACTACTTCTAACGCGGCCTAATAACTAGCAGACTATGCCTTTTTATACTGTTTACGTGGTAAAGACCCCTACTTTTTCTTTAACCAAGCCCCTAATCCCTTATATACCTTTAACCTTCACAATTATTATGCGGACCATACGTTTTAAGGTATTATGTCAGACACAAGGGCAACAAGTTACTTAATACTAGGCTATTCGTAATACGTAATACTATGAAGGTAAAATATTATAGTTATTAAAATTAATCGTCACAATACTAGTAAAGCCAAAGTTAGCTTTAGCTTCGGAGAATAACTATCGTAACGAGGGATAACAGTAATTTAAACTGTTGTCAAAGTAATCAAGTTTTTTATTCTGAAGTCCCCTACCTCCTTTTTACTTTATTTAAAAGATATAAAGACCCTCAGCGTTAACATCGATATTAACATAGACAAACTAGTCAAAAGCAGCTAAAGGGTTCCACTTGCCTTTAAATAGGAGTATTTATAGTTTTATCTTTAAAACCTAGAGACAATAATGTGAAATATGAAGAAACTTAAAATATGGCAATTACAAAGGCGTTTTAACCATCCAACCGTTAACAAGCTATATAAAGTCTTAAAGTTTGCAAGGCATAAAAATGTGAAATATTTTACCTTGAAATTCATTAAAAGACTTTACCACTACTACTAAACACATGCCCAAGCCCCCCGAAGATTTAAGTTTAAATTAAAATACGATAAAGACTTTAACTACAAGATCTTTATTAACGTATTTTACTTCAATAATAAGCCTATTTTTTACGTTGTTAACTCTGCAACCTTTTTTTACAGAGCCAAACTTCTAAAGTCTCTTTTGTCAAAGGATACGTGGGAAACTCTAAGGATAATATGGATTAACACGTACCTAGGCCCACCTAAAGTAGTCTTTTACAATATCAATACCAGCTTTAGGGCGGAAAAATTCCAAAAAAAAAAACAAAATAATGGGTATCTAGTATAAATAGGCTCCTATAGAAGTCTTCTAAAACTTAAAAAGGATAAATAGAAATATGCACCATTTCGCCGAGCGTATAGTATTCTTATATTAGAAATTAAAAGCTTTATGGATCTGGAGGCAAGCCTATGAATAGCAGTGAAAGGCTTTAACAACACTATAGTCCCTGCTGGCTTAGTACAAACGATGCTGGGTTTTAGAGAGTACCTATGTCTAACGAGTGAATCTCTGCCCTTAACAAGTACTCAAAAACGCGTTACAGCCTACGGCAAAGTTTTAAAGAAACTACGAAGAAAATCGACACGCCGCTAGATTAATAACACCCTTAACACTAGGAATAGCCCCTTAATAATCGACGTACTTACTTTACCGTTACAAAGTAAAGTCTTTATATAGAAGGAGCCGTTCAAATTAAAAAGTCCATACAGGATTTTAAATATCATAAATTCCGAAGTGGTCGTAAAAACTACTTACGGTTGTATATCTTTACGAATTACTTAGGTTAAGATTTACATTAGGGCTACTAACGATAAAAATCGATAAACCAAGTGACTGAGATAATACAACCCTATTTTAACTATTATCAACAAGCCGAAGAAACGTTGCCGGCGCGGAAGACCCCTAAAAAAGAGGAACTTTAAAGAATACTAATACGTACTGGGCCGTATCTATAATACTGTTTAATTAAGTAGGAAAGAAAAGGATAAAGAAGACTTAATACTCAAGCATCTAGTGTAAGGAACTATCAAAAGTTTCGGCAAACTCTTTAAGGAAAGAGATAAGGTTGAAATTAACAGTCTATTCACTCGAAAAATTATACAATTCATGCCGAAAACCTACTTTAACCTTCAAGACCCAAACTTCACGATTTGCAAATCGAGGATTATCTACGAAGTTAAAGGTAAAACCATAGGGCGGCCATACGAAAAGTTACGTATAATGGTTTAAAGATACGGCGATAAAGGCAAAAACTATATCCTTACGCTGTTGTCAACGATTTAAAAGATTAGTTCACGGTTAATAGTAACTTTAACAACAAGTTTTCTAGACAAAACTAAAGGCGAATTTGCATTTAATAGCCGTAACAATACGAAAACCTATACATAATTAGCAACGGATCTACAAAGGATGGTACTGCTTAAACTATCGCAGGAATTACGTACCATATACCCTTTACAAACGGTAATACGATATGTCAAACCAATATATAAACTAGCTAAAGCAGGCGTCTATTAGTTCCTTACCTACTAGTTGTATTTCAAATTCTGGCTAATAATAAAAGTTTTGACATACGACCTGTACTTTCTGATAATGTAAAAAAAAGACTTCGGCGTAGTAGGTATATAAACTAACGATACTCTTTTCGTTGAAACGGCTAACTTTATAGCAATCAAGCAGTAGATGATTAAAGACTCCAAGTTCTGAAATTGCACACCGGTGATAAAGTTAACGGAAGGCAGCCAACTTAATTTTGATAGATCGTCAATCCGTATACTTAGTGTTAATGCCAGACTTAGCTTTCGCCAAAAGGGTCAAGGTAATATTTTAGCTATAATTAACAAAACTAATGTGGCCAAAGCGTAATGATACTTCGAATAACGTGTTCGTAGCAGCTATATCGCTACCATTTGATAATTGAAAGTATTATACAACCTACCTATCGCCGTACAAATACAGGAAATAATAGATAAAAATTAAACTGGTTAGATAAGAGGATCGTATAATAAATGCGAAATTTAGACCGCAAGATAAATATATTTTCAGTCGATCTATCGAAAGCTAAGTTAATAATATTCATGGACGAGTCCTCTACAAACAACACCAACTTATCTTTACAAATCGGCTTTCTAATAACCTTTATAAATTAAGACAGGCAGGAGGACCGATTTAATATTACCGGCAATTTGATACACTAGACCTCTATCAAATATAAGAGGATAATACAAAGCGTATTGATATTGGAGGTTTACGGTATAATAGTGGGCTTTAACGTACACATGGTACTATACGAAACCCATGACCTTATCACCAAGCAGCTGAAAATTCCTCCTATCCTAGTAGTAATTTATACCGACTTAAAGAGCGTTTTTAAATAACTTTCGAAACTCGAAACCACCGACGAAAAACGCCTGATAATCGATGTGATAATACTTTGTAAGGAATACGAAGGAAAGGAGATTAAGGAGTTCCGATAGATCGATAGCAAAGACAACCTTGCTGATGTTATAATGAAGGCATCGCCGAACAAAGCCCTGGAAAGGTTTGTAGATAATAACAGACTAATCGTACGCATTGAGGGCTACGTGAATAGGCCGCCCAGAAAGCCCAGATCACTTAATGACGAACAGAGATATATTAGAAAATTGGAAAACTGGCAGTGGATTAAGGATAGTTATTTATTTAAGAGACACAGTTGAAGTAAAGGCTTGCAGGTATTCAAAATAGTCATCTATTTAAGTGGCATAGTTAAAGTGAAGGCTTGTAAAAACCTATGACGGAAAAATATTTATGGGAGCTTATAAATTCGGGACTTGGAAAAGCGGAGTAAAAGGGCCACCAGAGGCTGTAGTTAATAACAATTTCAGTACAGATTAATCGGAATTAACAGGGGTAAAGGTCGTCGTTGGAATACAAATTAAGAAAGGATTTCAAAGGTTGCTACCAATTAATGGCAAGCCACGCTTGCGTGTAGGTACAAAACAAAAAGCCGCTAGTATTAAAATGGTATTGTATACAATGCAGTAAGTTAACTTTACTTATAGTAAAGTTAACCGTACTGTAAGTGTATTTCTTTGTGCGAAATTACCGCATTAGGTATAAGTCGAGTGCAGCACATTACACTTCACTTTGGGGCATAGGCCAAGAAATTAGCCATACAAATCACTGTGGAGACCGGCTAGCGGTCTGCCAAACCTAAAACAATACATCTACTATCTAACTATTGCAATACTACTGTTACTTCGATCAATCGAATCGACAACGTTGTAACGTCTAAAAACCTGCCAACATTACTGGATAATTAGGATGATTCGGCGTTTTTTGAGTAACTTATAAGGCTACACATATTATATTTTCTATTCTAATCATTATATATATTAATGAACTGTTTTTTGTATGTTAGTCTATAGGCTATTTATTCTATTCAATATTCTATATAAACTAAATATCTGGTGTATTTCATTGATTAAAATGTTTGAAGACGTCTGTATAAAGTCCAAGTTGAGTAAGTCGTTAGCCAATCTATACCTTAATTTGTATATCTTGGTACTTATATCGTGTCCCGCCTTGAATTTAGATACATAATAATTAACTATTGCTAATAATATTCTAACATTGATGGGTTTTTGCTTTTGATAGTATGTTAGTTTGTCATAATACAAAATTAAGGTAACAACTCTATTAAAATTTATTTTTATTGGCGTATCTCTATCTATAATTCCTGTTATCTACTACTCCAGATCTAGAATACAAGTTATTCCTCAATTATTCAAACTACTTATTAATTCAATCGGCCAATTTTCAAGTATATAATACGCTCTCTATTCCTATAAAACGCTTTCTACCCTTTTATTACACATGTTTTTCTCTTTTATTATATTTTTCCATGATTACACTCCCTATTATTTAGCTACCATGGTGTTCAAAATCCATATATCTTTAATTTAACGGTTTTTATCTATCTACTTTGGGAATTCCTTGTTAGATCGGAATTAGTTTCATGATTAAATGTGGTAAAGCATGCCTTCCTAATTTGTTAAGGTCGTTTCCCAAGTATAAGTAACTTGAATTTTTATCTCTTTATTATTATTTTGTCGTTATAATGGATGGATTTTCTACAAAGAAACCTTTCACCATCGTAATTGGATTTTTTGAAAATTCGATAACGTATGCGTTGAATTTATATTTGAAAAAAGTCATCGTCATTCAATAAGACACTTTCTGTCACCGCTACACCTTGGAAAGTCATGTAAAGAGTCATTTTCTCATCAGGTTTATGATAAATTTAGTATTTTTCGTTGTATTTTATTTATGTACTATTATATCAAGCTGTTTTCCATAAAGCTGTCATAATTATGATGGTCATTGAAATAATTTCGAACCTTTTTATCCCGTTACGATGAAATAGGTGACTCTTAACTTCATAATCGTTATTAGTATCGAAACATTTCAACGTTAAGAAGATTTATGCTGTTTTTCCAACCTAGCGTCGAATTCAGTTTCTAGGGAAATAATCTTTTCGAATCCTGATGGTTAATTTAATAAATATCATTTTCAAGATAGATGCTATTTAACGAGATGAATTAGTTCCTAAGGTTCTTATTATTATAGTGGTATGTAACATTTTCTAATAGGATGAAATAACTTGATATATGGTGTAAATGAATCTAAACGCGTTTTTAAACATCTTGAAATCTTAAACATAATTTCTAATTTGTTATCGAAACGTTAGAGCTTTTTTCATAAACCTATCCTATAACTTTTTAACTCAAGGAAAACTTATCAATTATCGTATTTAACATATTTATTGGTGAATATGTTTCTTTTCGGCATTTTCTTCTTGTCGAAAACGTTTTTGTCTTATTTACATAGGATTGGATGACGTATTTATTGTTCTAAAATTGCTTTTTGATAATGTTATACATATCTCTAAAATTGAAACAGTTGATCGAGAAATAAGAAAATATGGTAAATCTCATCCTAAAAATAAATAGGGAAAGAAAAGATGTAAATTAAAAAATTAAAAGTACATTCTATTGTTTAATATGAAGCTAGGGCATTTTTTTGTATATTGAATAGATTATAAAGCTTTCTGCCGTATTTTTTTGGTTGAGCCTTAGGTTTTCGTAAAACAATAATCAAATTGTAATTAACTTCAGATTTTATGATCTATAATGGTGGAAAATTGCAATACTTATAGTATATAAAGTAAAATAGAAAACCTTGAATGGGTTGTCTAAATCTTTAAACTGAAGGATATTCCTCCTTAGAATAATTTAAGGGGTAAACTCCTTTTTAGTCGGGTTTATAAACTTCATGACTTCGGTATACATTTAAATAGAGAGTTAATTGTGTAAACTGAAAATAACCCTATCAATTTTGGCAATACAAAGGGTATTAGTAATCCGGGCTGTGTCTAGTTATATATGGAGATACGTGTTGTAATAAAAGATTTTATTCGAAGTAATCAATATGTGAAAATTCTTATACTAGCCTTACAGTCGTACGCTATTAGATAGTGCCCGTAGTAGTTGCGCTCCAGGTAATGGAGCCCTTATTAATTGAATAATCTTTTAGGAATTGGTACACTATTTTAATAATAAGGCGCGACATATCTCAGCGAACACTTTTTTCGTTTTTAGCGATTACTCTAATAACATCACGGTTGCAATCATAGTACCGAATGATTTACTTATGTATAACTTCGTTTAAATCCTTATTAGTAGAGAAAAAGCCTCGTCATTTGAAGATTGAAAGTATTATAAAGCCCTATGTACCTTACTTAAGCCCAATTTTTTAATATAGGCTTTTATCCGATATAATTTTTGAAAATATTTGCTCTATCGTTTCAATGCATATTATCAGATGTTTTCTCTTATTAATCAGCTATAATTCATATTAATTGTTTTTATAACTTTCTATGATATTCTCAATATAGGTTTAAGAGTTGAGTGTCGAGTAGTTAAGTAGTTTATTGGTTAGATTCTCACAAAGGGTTTTAATAACGTATAAATCCAAGTCCTTGAATTTTAGGTAGAAATTTCAAACGTATCTATTAACCTCATTCTCTGTAATATTAACTAGGTTTTGAATATTTTAAAAGCTTATAATGACATATTCTTCATATTTGTTTGGATCCAAACAAATGAGGTAATATGAAATGTAGGGTTTTGAATGTGTCTTATAAGATACTGTGGTAACAGTTATATCTTATACATCTTTTTAAAAGTAACGGATAAAGTGTTGATATAATTTGTAGATTTTATTTAAGTTCATAACAACAACGTTACTGTGATAACTGTTTATAACCTAAGCGTCAACAGTATCTTCCGCGTTGTTTTCTATGTTGTTTGTGAAAAGAAAATGTTTGGGAATTTATTGATTTGAATATTTTAAGTCTGGTAATTTACTGGTAATTATGGTAATTTGACTATTTCTTGCGTTTGGTGGTTTATACGACCCGGCGGATTGTCGCGGTTTTTAAAGTTATTGGATACTTTCAACAGTTAATCACAAATGCATGGTTCTTTCTCTTCATAATGAGCTTGAGTCAAATATTCTGATAATATATAGTGTTTACCATTGTTTATGTACTTTTTTTAAAAATATTGACACGACTTTGAAAAAGGTGAAAAAAAAACTTCCTTTCCATTTTTTGTCTCTAGTTTTACGCGAATAAGTAATATTTTTCTATTACAAAAGACTTCGTATTTAGTACCTTCTTCTATGCTCCTCATGAAATAGTATTCTTCGTTTATTTGTGTCTTATTTGAACCTTTCAATCAGCTAAATAAACCGAAGTTCATAATAATTACTTATTAATATTGGTAGGTGTATCCAGAGGTTTTCATTAGTTAAGATAATAGTAGATTCAGTATCTTTGTAAACAAAGTAACTGATGTATAATATTGATTCAAAAATGGAAAGAAGTTTGTGCAAGGTTTTATCCAAGAAGGTAGATAGCTTTCCTATACCCTAATTTGAATACTTTACTATTTATTTCATACCTTATATTGACTTGAATCTCACCTCAATTCACTGCAGCCAACAATATTCAGTCATTTTCATCACTATTGTATCATATTTTCACTAATTTACCTTACTCATCATGGTTATGTTTTTACGTTCATTGAATAGTGGCAAAAAAAGTTTATTCATTTATTGATACGCATGAATCTACTACTACCTTGAAGTAGCCATTACCGCTACTTCATGAAACGCTTAAAATCATTTGGAGCTATTGTTCCGTTTATTGTAATTTACCCAACAAATTATTTTTACTGTTGAAATGTAAACTTTCCTCCAGCGGTAAAAAATACCGCTGTCCTGCAAAAATAAATTATAATACTATCGAAACAGCAAATTAAAGTTTCAATATTGATGATTGTATCGATTCAAACATTTAGCTTCAGTTTCTGCAGCTTAATATTTCAATAGTTCATTTAATGTAAGAAGTTAAATTCCCCTATAACAAGAAAATGAATATGGCGAACTAGTGAATTTATAGAACTTAGCAACTAAAACGTAAATTATTACCCATTATCGAAATGATTTCAATATAAAATATAACAATTTCATGTGTACTTTCTCAAGGATTTTGCGAAATTATACAATAATAACGGCAATAAATTTATTACCACGTTCATAAAACATATTTATAATATAATGAAAAGCATGAAATTTGTCCTAGAAATTGAATATTATGCTGTAGTTAAAATCAATACTTATGAAAAACTATACTATAATATTTTTATACCATATTATTTGAAAGAACTCCTATTTAAAATTGGTCTGTTTGAATCGAATTCTGTAATACTGAAAACGATTGAGATAAATACATCTAATAAAGTCTTCTAAAAGATATATGAAAGCCAAAATTCGATGCACCTTTATCACTACCATAAAAAGTCCTCACTTTGGAAAATATTTAAACAAGTTTGTAAACTAATCAGCAGTATTTGAAAAGATAAGATTAATTTAAACGAATGCGTACTTCGTAAATTTCCAAATATCAATTTTTAACGCTATCTACCTAAAAGCTTAATATAAACAAACATTTTTTTATGCAATCGGGCAAACAACCTCACGATTTTGGGTATTGTTAATAAAAATATTAACATTCCAAATGCCCAAGACCGGCTTAAAAGCTTCATATAATAAATTTCAAAAAACTATCAATAGATTTCTGAGTTTGCTCTCAAGATAGTGTTGGATTTCGTGTAAGGTTTGAATAACGATACTTTTCTATATTTCAAAGCCATAATCTTTCCTATTCTGGTAAAATATTACTTTTCTTTTAAGCTCTGTAGGACAATAAATAGTAAGCGGTTTTCTACAGTTTATAATTTAAATTTAAAGCTTTCTTTGCCAACACTATAGTAATAAGATCCCCTAGAATTTACATAGCATTTAAGTGCAGTGCAGTTAAAGCTGATTGTACTAACTGAAAGTCAATTGCAGTAGAGTGCCCAATTTAATTCGGGGAACAGGCCAAGTAATTACCCCTACAAATTGGTTTGAAGACTAGCTACCGGTCTGCTAAACTTGAAATAATACCATTTACACCACTTGACCACACAATATAATTGTTATTGCGACCATGATTCGAATCGATAACTTTACAGTGTATGAAGGCCTTTAAATACTGATTATTGCTTATAATGTTAAGCATCAATAAGCTATGTAAAAGAAGGAGCTATTTTCCGGTTACGCTTTGTATAGTATTATAAGATGGGATAAAAATTCTTGCGAAAGGCTTTTATAAACTGCGATGGTTTTTACAGTAGTATATATGGAAGATCGCTTGAATACGACAGTTTTTACAGAAATTTAGAGGTGATGATGGTATCGCTATTAATAAAGAACCAAAAAATCTTCAATGAAACCTTTTTGAAGAAAAGCGTTGAGGTTGACCGTTCCAAGTATTAATGTTGCTTCACGGAGGGGGTACTTAAATGCCGTACATAAGGAACTCGCATGCTGTCTCGTGCCTTCTCACGAAACTGCCTACTCATAATTGCGCCCTCTCTTCTCATGAGTCATTCTTCTCCTGAGTACCTATTGTTATCATGCTTTGGTAGAATGGATTCCCACTTTTAGCGTAGTTTTTACCTTAAAATACAAACTGGAATACTACCATACATTCGTAAGTACACACAGTACAACAAATGGTAGATATAAGCTGAGATTCTGCTTAGCATTAAACCTATTATTTACTTTAAAGTTATTAAAGTAAGTTACCATCGCGAAGCTGTAGTTTTACAGCTCTTCCACTAACCACCAACCTTTACTTTTTCCACCTACCTCTATTTACTAGCTTTTGTCTTATGAGTTTTCAATTTTAATATATAAGCTAGCGAGAGTCGTAAGAGCTGTGCATTACGACAAACAAGCCCTAAACCCTTCGCCATATGCGCCAGCAAACTCGTGTACAGGAACTTCAGGAAAAACCTACACCTGCTACACCAAAATCAACTGTCACTTTCCCTTTACTTCCACCAAAAGCTCTACTTTCGCCCATGCGTATAACTTTACCTACAATCTATTCGCCTACAACTTTACGTTATTATATCTCCTTAGCTTATTTTATACCTCCCGTCATTATAGAATCAGGGAAAGCATCCTTAACAGCTAATTCTATTGGTAACGCTAATGCCGCAGAACTCGTAGCAAACCTATACCGTAATTTTGAAAAACGCGATGCTACGGGACGTACGAAGCATGATGCCGTTATAAGGTGCCTCAACAGCTTGGTTTTCGAGAGTCGCCATTCTCGTAACCATAAATCCTTTTTTTATCACCATTATCGCTAAGCTTCCCTCATTTTCATAACCACGTCGAATACTTCTAAGGGCAGCCATCATCGTCCTCATCACAAAGGGAAATAACGCGAAACTTCCCGCGACCTTCGCGAGTATGGGTCTTCTTGCCGCCGCCGCAAGCCTTTTTGCGACCGCCGCGAACTTTTTCGCCGCCGCCACGAGTCTTCTCGCGATCACCGCTAACCTTTTCGCTGCCGCCGCAAGTATAAGCCCTCTCGATACCGTTGCTTTCGTTCTCGAACCCGTTGCGATCCTTTTCGAACCCCGAATACGATACCTACCCAATACTCGGCCGGCGGCATTCGTTGCCTAAAACTTGAAGAAATGAGAGTATTTAACTCAGAGTATCCTAATTCTTAGGATATGGGTATGGTTATGGTAAGTAAAAATAATGATTTTTACAGATTTGTAAGTCTTTTAACAACGTTTAAACACCTTTGTAAATACTTTTACAACATTAAAAAGTTTAATCGTGGAAATATTCTCTACTTTGCTACTAGGATCGGTTGTATCTTGGTCAAATACCGAAGTCACTTTTTACGAACGTCGCAAAATGTTACGTTGCAATCTCGTATATAATATAGATATTTTCGTCGATCGTTTTACCATAAACCTTAAACGAGTTACTACAAAATTAAGTAAGGCTAAGTTTTTACTACGCGATCTACTGGACGATAAGTATAGGTTACGTAAACATATGCAAACAAAAATGCGATACGTAAAAGCTATAGATATACTAAACCGCTAGAATAACAATTAGTATAACGTTATAATCTACATCTAATCCTGAATAAACTTGGACATTAAACAATATCTGTAGCCTTTACATCATAAATAAACTATAAAATAATACTTAGATAAAGTCTAAAAGTTAAAAACGGAGTTGCTAGTAGTAATAATATGGTGTTATCCCAATTACTAGCCTCTTTCAAAAGACGTACGCGAAGGTACGACTCGCGGTATTTTTGTAAAGATAAATACTAACCTCGTAAAAATAAATACCAAAATAATACCAAAAGGTACGAAAAACACCCTTCGCTGAAATATAATCGTAAACGTTATAACTACTTCTTTCGCAAGTATGCCGACTAAGACCGTAGTTGGAATAAGCGAAAAAGTAATCTCAAAAAGCGAAAACGGGATGAAAACCGTCGACATAATAATTACAATCGCAAGTATAAGGTTAATAATATATATTATAACGAAAAAAAATATCAACCAATTTAATTAAAACTATTTTTGATTATTTACAAATACCCTTATAAGTAAACTCGTACTATTTAGGTAATAAAGTCGATTATGTAATAGAGTTTACCTTTACGCCTTTTAGTCGATGTATTTGTATATGTTGCAACAAGAATTATAGCTCGCATAACGCTTTGTTTGAGTATTTAAAAGCCTGTATCCGGAAAAAATAGGTTTTCTTTTAATGATATAAGGTAACGTATACGATATCTAAACCGTATACAATCGGTAACTAACCTAAATAATATCGTAAATAATATGGAAAACCTTAACATTATTATAGCTAAACTTGTTAATGAGGAGGGGGTATTTACTATACTTAATTATTGTTACCTATAAATTGCTGTACGAGCTAGCTTTATGAGTAAAAACCATATGTTTTAACTCTTTGTAGGCGTTGGAAAAAACCTCGTATCTAAGTTCTACCTAAATATGAACTTCCGTAATTATATTATAATAAATATGCTTATAGCAGAACGGGAAATAATTAGCGATGTAATAGATCCTCCCATCCGCCTTATCACTAAGGCGCGTTAAATATTTTATGCTTCTAGATATATATTTTACGATACTTTTATATTATTGTATGAAATATCTTGAACTTGGATTGTCTATAGCCTAAATGCTAACGTTTAATTAACAAATTACTAAATAAATATTCGTGGTATCGATATACTCATATCTAGGAATATGATTTGTTTTAAAAACAGTTATTTCGATATTTATTTTTTAATACATAGAGTAGTTACGTAACATGTTTTTAGTGGAGTTAATTTTATCCTTAGAGCCGTCATTTAACTTGGATACAAATATACTACACAATTAAAGGCAAATCCTTTATATTTATAATACAATATACATATACATTTCATGTTTTTATCGACGATAATACTCCCTATATACTACAACTTTACAATCCCACCGCTAACGTAGTGCGCTTTGTTAAGTATATACGTTTGGGAATCATTATGAACTATAAAAATAATACTTATTTTTAGGCAAATTGGACAAGAGCTATACGAGCCTTTACATGGAATATAAGTATTAATAACGTATATTTTATAGTGGCACAATTTACCGGAATGGCTAGTAGTAATTATTAAGTTTCTTTTGCTTCTACCGGAGCCTTGGACAAATCCACTGCCGTTTCGGCAATTAATGCTGAATTAAAATTGGATTTTCCAACCCTTTGTACTATTGTCACGCTAACGAATACGTCTTCTCTTACTTAAACACCCTTTTTTTAAAAGAAATAACGTATTTAATTTAAGAATCTGTGGTTCCTAAGGTGGCAAACTTCGTTAATGAAAAAACGGGTTTCGTCGAACCCCGCAACAAGTTACGTTACCGAAATTCCTTGTTAGGAATAAAGACACCTGAATATATGCCTATAATAAAAACCATATACGGCACCCATATTAACGAGACTAAACCGATATATTTTATTTTATTATAAAAAATTTGTGAACGATATTTCACCGTTGGGAAAGATATCGATTTAATTAAAATGCCTATACATTCAATTACCAAGGTTCCATTTATCAACGATTAATAATATACTAAGCTTAACCGTTATCCTTATCCTATATTTAAACGAAACCAAAACCTCCTCGCTTAATGGTTCGATAATCTGTATAAACAGTAACGTATAAAATTATTTAAGGACATTTCGCTATTTACATTACTGGTGTTCGTAATGTGGCGAATTATATGAGGAGTAGACAAAAGTCAGGTAATAGTGGATATACAATTACTTGATAAATAGGCTGTTTCGAACTACTATTTATTACCCTTATAGAACGATGTTATTAAGATCATTTGTGGCAAAAAATGAATTACTATTGAAAACACTACCAATATTTTCTTTTAACTTTTGGTATACTTAGACTTTCGCGACCGATTTAATTTCTTTAGTTACTGTAAATTTGAATAAAGGAAAGTTGTTACTATAGGTTTTTGCAGTTTACTATCCCACGCCTAACGTTTCATAAATAGAATATTAAGGGAGTTTTGACCTTTTTATCGTGTATTTATAGACGATATTCTTTTCCCCAATACCTTCGAAAAACGAATTATTTATTTAACGGGAGCATTTAAGCCTTTTACTAGCAAAAGAGTCGTTTTATCGCCGGATTAATCTTATATTAGCCTTTCATTAGTAAAGAATTTGGGATTTTATATAAATACCTTCGGGTTTTTAATGATTAAGAGAAAAACTTAAAGTTTCTAAACCTTTCCTTTCTTTGTAACTTGAAGGCACTCGAAATTTACCCACAAGGAGTAGGTTTTTTACGACGAATAATACGTTATTAGGCCTAATTATTAAGTCTGATTTAGAAATTTAAAAAATATTTGCTAATATAAGGAAGAAAACAAGGATAACTGGAAGTCGGTAATCGAAAAAAGAGACTATGTTATACGCAATTCACATTTATTTATCCTACACTCAAATAACAAATATCTTTTAAGGCCACATAAGCCTATTTATAAAAATAATTTAAGTTATATTACCTAGATCCGATATGCCAACTTTTTTTCAGGTTATCGGAAGTTTTAAACGCGAATTCGATGTTATATTTTTTTACCTTGAAAACTCTGTTTTAGTAACAATCTCCACCTATTTCAATAAATGTTATGAAGCTCATCATATTTTCAAATAGTCGTTTCATTTGAGTTAAACTTAATTATACTCTTTAAAATATTAAGTTATATATTTTGTATAGATATATAAACGCCTACGAAAAACCTTGATTAATGACCCTTTACCAACCATTGTTTTTACCACTTATGAAACTAGTCGTGGTATTATAGATCAAACTTTATTAAATATAATATTTACGTATAAGGTGAATCGACGACTGATTAACCGGTTAACTTACCTTAATTTATACTTGTTAAATATGTTTTACTTACCGGGACGCCTTAATTTGATATTGAATGCCTTAAGTCTTTTGGACTTTAAAGAGGAACGATAGCTTTACAAAAATAATATGACAGTATTGAATTGGATTTTCAATACTTTGACGATAGTAGATTATTAGATAATATACCTCATTAAGACCCGAATTCACGATAACATACGAATTCATTTTTGGACCGGTTATCGTAAGAATACCTTTTGTCTCAAAATTCTGTAAGATTTCACAAGTAATAAAAATAATAAAAGTATGCATTTCAATGTTTTCAAGTTTAAATACTCATTTCGATTAGTTAATCACTTATTGGATAATCGTAATACGAATAGTCATAAAAAGTTGTGGTACCTATAACACTTATATAGGAACTATTTGTCTTAGTGTACGATAAAAAAATTATCGATCCAAGAGAAGAATAGCAACTTTAAACGGAATATATTTTCGTTAGAAACGTAAGCTTGTCAAAGTATAGGTTTGAAATTTCATGTATTGCGGAGAATTGCATAAACACAACCAAAAATTTCTCGGCCGCCTTAAACCTATTAAAACACTTGAGGAACTAATATATATAGTTTACATGGATTTTGTAGCTGTACTACTAATATTGTCTTTTCAAAGCATACTCTTGATATTACTTGATAGGGAATTTTTCAATACCGTAATACTTATTATATGCGAAGCCTTAAAATAAATACCTTTAATTTCTAATTATACAAAGTATACGGTAAAGAATTAGGTAGTTGTTTTGGTTCGATGATTTTTGTTATGCGACTAACCTCACCTACTGAAAGAAAATTTAAATACAGATATTCGCTTTGTATTAGCCTTTTGGTAAAGTTTGTAAAAATGATTTGGAAAGCGTTTAATAATAATAATAATAGCTTACTATTTAAAAATTAATAGGCAAGTAAAGAAAAAGAATTCGGCAGTTGAATTGACTCTACACTACTTCATTGTCGAGTATCCTAAGTAATATTAGGTTAATATTATATCGGATTTGTAATGAAACCTTAATAATACCTACTCGTGTACCTTAAAAACTAATAATTACGAGTATTTACTTGGATTTAAGCTTACGGTACTAGTGGATGTTTTTATAACAATTTTACCTCATCGGTAAACAGAAATTCGTTTTATACGGGAACATTTGTAACGAGACGTACAATTAACGATGGATATTATTGCTTCTAAGGTAAAGAAACGATAAGATTAGAACTATCGTTAGCATGAATTTTTTGTAGGCGACAAAGTGTGGTTAAATTTGGAAAAAGCCTATAAACCCTTTTATAAAAAAAGAAAATTGTTACTACTGCATATAAAGCTATATACGATTATAAAAAATGTTAATAATTTGACTTTTACTTTTGATTTTCTACCAAGTTTACGAGTTTACCTAACCGTTAGAATTATTTCTTTGTTACCCTATTGGAACCTTGAAAATAACCTATTCGATAAACTTGCACTAAGCTTAAGCTAGTTAAATACGACGACGATGGACCGGATGTTAAAAACTAGAAAGTAGAACGTATATTAGCTAAACGAATAGATCTACGTCTTTGTAAAAGAGATGAAGTTTAATATATTCTTGAATGAAAAGTCTGTAAAGCTTATAAAGACGAGTAGAAACCGGTATTAAAATTCAATTGCCCGGAATTGATTGAGACCTTCAAGAGGAACAATGGGAATATTGCTAGGACTTAAATAATGGAACATTGCTAAGATGATGATAAGGACATTATTATTTCTTTTTTGCCCCCAGCATTTGTTACCTCACGAAGGGGGTATTTGTATGCTTTACATGGGGTACTCGCATGCTGTCTCGTGCCTTTTCACTATACTACATACTCATGAGTGCTCCTTCTCTTCTTATGAGTCTTTCTTCTCCTGAGTACTTATTGTTATCATGCTCTGGTAGAGAGGATTCCTATCTTTAACTTATTTTTTACCTTAAAATACAGCACAGAATACCACTATACATTCGCATTTACACAAAGTAAAACAATTAAATAGTTGATAAATGACTATTAATGACTAAAACTCCAACAATTGAAAAATAGCTAATTAGTTACTACAATTGCTGCAAATTGCTAAGTTTAAGGCCTGTTACACCAACATCTTTAATAATGAATAATCTTCAACTTGACTTTCTATATCAACTTTTTACCCTTTATACCAGTCGTTTTTCCATTACATGACTTGATCTCCAATTATACAAATTAATGTGACTACTTTAAGACGAGACGCTAAGGATCATTGAGTTGGAAAAAAACAGTCACGTAATATCGCTTCCAACTCGCCAAACACCCACGTCCAAAATCAACAAATCCCCACTTTACCTAAATTAACGTTAACTTGCCAAAAAAACCGTTAAGATGGTATCAAATAATTTAAAGGGGGAAATTACCAAGGAATTTGGATTCTTTTCCATCAAATACTATATTGAAAACCTCTGGTTTAAGGATATTGATACTTACTAAACGGAAAACAATTTGTTCAACTTCGTTAGCTAATTTATTATCTATTAAAACCTTAAGAGACTTCATCACCACATTCGCTACTATAAAAACTTTTATAACCACTTTAGTGATTGAATTATTTAAATGTGGAACAATATACTAAGAACAATCAAATTAAAGCTAAGAATAAACCTTGGTGACTGGGGAGTTTTTATCCCAAAGAGGAAAGGAAACCTGACATATA
Source organism: Anisogramma anomala (assembly GCA_038502455.1). Taxonomy (NCBI): domain Eukaryota; kingdom Fungi; phylum Ascomycota; class Sordariomycetes; order Diaporthales; family Gnomoniaceae; genus Anisogramma; species Anisogramma anomala. The sequence continues at coordinate 22,928,358 of JASMMZ010000001.1, read as the reverse complement.
CTTTTTTCGACCTGGCTCAAAGGAATTAATTCTAAGATAATTAAGTCCGAGAATATAAGGGAAAAGGGGTAACTATTATTGACGATCATTATCATATACAAACCATGGGATTAGCCCCTAATCTTTAAATAAGTAGAGTCTTTATTCTATAGCTTAAAGAATATATTCACTTTTGAGGCAATCCAACTTCGGTTCTCGTTTACGATAATATGAAATAAGCACTCGATAAAGGTAGAGCACGTGAAACAGCGGCTGCTAATATGGTATGAGGAATAGAAGTTGGCATTGTCAACTGTGTAATTAAGGAAAAGCGTTAAAATAGTCAAGGTTTTCCTTAATGCAAAGCTTTGCGTAGTGCGACTACAAGAAACCCAGAAATATACGTTTACAGTAGAAAATCATTACAAGTCCTATTATAAGACTTTACCCCTCGGATCATGCAATAGGAAATTACCCTCATCACCATAACTTTAAAAGTCTAAGACTTGAATTAATTGTAAGAAATACTACCGAAATTTGGAACAATTATCGTGACCTGTGTTATGGACTCAGGCCATTAGCTATTGAGCCTATAGATTACATAACTGTATACGTAACGGGATGTGTAGTACCCGGTTTGGGCGCAGTCCGGGTGCAATCCATAGGCATTACGTGTGAACGCACGTGATGGGCCGTGTACGAACCGTGTATATAAGTCTTGTACGAAGGATCTTTCTTATCTTTTCTAGTTTTTTTAATGCCTTAATTATTAACTATATTCGAAACCTATGTGGTATATCTTCTTGGGTTGGATAATAATATGTAATTAAGGTTTCCTGTTATCATTTTCAAGGGATATTTTTTTCAATAGACCAATCGATAATAAATGTTCATAATTTTACGTTTTACTTTCACGCTATTGGTGAAGAAAAACTGTTGGCGAATACCTAGTTTTCTATCTTTATAAATACACTTTTTACTTTTTTGGAACCAACTTAGGCCGATATATCTCGCTTATAAAATACTAAAGGTTATATCTGGTTCATTTTGCTGAAAATTTAATAACCTGTTTAATTAACCTTTATACTCGACTTTAGGTCCAATTTCACCTAAGTTGTTTTTGAAATAAAATAATTTGAAGATTATATATCGGTCATTCGGACGGGTTTTTAGCGTTTAGGAGTGGTGAAAAACGATACAAATAACCGTAATTCAACAAATTTATACTTATAAAGGTAACAATGCGTTAGACGATCGAATTTATATTGAAGGCGAATGAAATATACATTAAAAAAGGTCGGTATACGTTTTTTACGTATAGGGTTATTATACATCGGTTATTAAGTCAGATGTTATGGTATATCACGACGAAAGTGGATACGAGGACATATACGATACAAGCAAGTTTTTGGACTATGTAAAAGTGGTTTTGAACGACCTTTATCATGTGGATAAAACTTTAGTTAAAACAAAATGATGATTTATAAACTATAAAAACATGTAAGTATTGTTCGTTACTATATTAAAATATTAATAATTCAAACGGGCGGTTTAAGTTGGCTTTGAGCCTTTGAATATAATTACCTTCGTTTTCGTATCGTTTGAAGGATTGAAAGAAAATTTATTACGGTAAACGTTAACCGTATAGATTATATCTCGAGTTTAAAGAAATACTACGAGTTTACGAACAAATTGAAATTTTTAAATTGAAAAGAATGTTTTGTTCGATTATTATCGGGCTTCGTATAGGTATCTCAATCGGATAAAGATATGGTTTTAACGGGGGTTTATTCCGTTTAGGTATTTTCGTCGAAAAGCTGCGGTGATCGCGGTCGGTTTTTCTAATAGGCTCTATCGGTATAAGCTTAAAACTAAGGACTCCGAGAGACGTGGATAACGGCGGAGAAACGTCGGGTTAGATTGATTACTAGGTGTAACTAAATTATAGCTCTTCGGATTACTATTAACTGGGTTATAAATTCTGCCCGACTCTTTTTCCGACGTAAATATATACGATTTCAATCGAAAAGATAAGTATATGATCTTCATTATCGGCTATGGAAAAGCCTAACTCCTAAATATAGTTTCGTTTACACGTTATATAACCTCAACAATATAATTATGAAATCGAATAAAAAGTTCAATTCAATTAAAATGCATATAAACAAATATTTATTCATTATTTCAATACTTTGAATATAGTTTACTTTTTGGATACTCAGGTTGATTCTTATTATCTTTTATATTATTTCCCAAATGAAGTTTCAATATAAAGGCTACAAACAAAATACATCCATCCATCACATCCTCGAAATTCACTTGTGATGTTAGGGTTACAACGAAATATGTATATTACTTATATAGCTAAATTTCACATAAAGATTAATAAATGGTCGATCTCAATATTAATATATATTATTCCCGGAAACACGCGGGATATAATTTTTAATATATTATACATATAATATTAATAAATAACTCAAAATATCAGTTGATGTCGTTTAATATTGAAAAGTTTAAAATGATTAGTAGTTAATACGGTAATATTATGTTTTGAGTCCGGCGATTTTCGAACTATTATTTTATTCGTTGTTATTAGTTTAATAATTCGATTTTAACTCACTACGTAGCTTACGGGGGATTATTTATAATTGGTGTTCGTTATAAGTTTTTGTGGAATGATGCGAATTTTGTAATTAACGGCGTTAACGGTCGTAAAAAAAGGGGACGACTGGTTCCGTTTCCCATTCGCGTTAATGGAGTTTCGAGATTTATTTAATAAGTAAAAGATAACGGTCTTACTACTATATCATGGAATACCCGATTATTATATTTATATTAAACCTAACGAGGATAGAATTTAATTGGATAAACAGTAGGAGCTATTATATTAGATATTACGAAATTTGATTTTCGAGTTTCGACGTTAGTTTGTTAAGTTAATAAGTAGGGGTTAGGTTTGAATAAGTTTCTTATTAGTAAATATACCGGTCTTATTGATTTTTAATCGGAGGGGGGGGGGGGCAGTTTCATATCAATTACTAAACCTTAAATGAAATTACTAAATAGGATTTTTTTCTATACCTTCAATTAAGTAAACCTTACACGTATTATTTAAGTTGACGAAGCTTACGAAACTTAATATTCGAACGGCCTTTTACCATATTTGGGTCATACCCGGGCAAAAGGAATTGACAGCTTTTTATATTAGTTTGGGTTTACTTCAATCATTGGTACCTTTTTGAAGTAATCAGAAACATTAACAACATTTGAATGTTTTGCAAATTATATAATAGTGAATTTTTGAAATAATCTTGTTACAGCTTATTTAAACGATTTTTCAATCTTTTTCCCCGCTACCGTTTAGGATTGTGTAATGAAAGCTCGCGTATTTTTTAGATATTTTTACAATGCCAGGTTGAATTTGAACTTAAGACAATTTAATTTTGTAAGAAAGGAAATATAATACCTTGGTTTCATTGTAACGGTTTACGAAAATATTTCTGCTAATCCTGGTGTTTACTAATTTTTATCGAAACTTCATCAGTAATTTATTCCAATTGTTTTATTACTTCATTCTATTTACTAAATAGAGAACCCAATAAATTCAAACGGATAGGAAAATATATTCATTTTAAACGTTAAAATATATTTTCGTTAGGATCCCAATTTTGGTATATTAGGATACCAACGCAATAATGATTTAGAATCCAATTTTTGGGGATAAACCTTTAAATAATCTTTTGGTATAAAGATAACAACGGTACCCTAAAGATAGTAATATATTATTTCGTAGGATTTTCGGACGCGAAACGTAATTATATCATTTGAGAAAAAATCCTTTCTTGATAATATTCTGTTTAACAGCATGGTTATCAGAATTTCGTAGTATTTGTATACAGTTTACTATTTTAACGGATTATAAAAAATTGGAGTATTCTTTTTACTACGTTTGATTTTGGAACGTTGAATTCGATAGGCCAACGTTCTTTCGTTTTGCTAATATTATTTACGTCATCGGCCTGAGACTTAAGACGTTAGCGAGAATATATAAAGCCAAAGATTATAGAATAAGTCTGAAGTTAAAACACGCCGCAAATGGGGTTTTAAATTTATTTTTATAATATATCGGATATAATAATGATTTATTTACACATTATTAAAGCGTATATTTTAATATGGTTCATAGATAAATTATGGAAGATGACAAACTGTTGGTAAAATCTAAAACCTTTGGTTTCACGTTTAAACCGCCTTAATGGGTAGGTTACTTGATTAATTCCTATATACCAACCTTTTCTTTGAACAGATAACGCGTAAAAACAGGATGGCTAGGCACCGTTTGGCGCGAGAACGTCGTCGTACCACTGCTGCTGCCGCCGCAACCACCGCCCATAGCTCTACCACCACCATTAACAACAGTAGCAGCCCGCCCTTATCGGGTATAATCTCTTCTATCTCCGCCATACCGCCTGCCACCGCCATCCCTCCAGCCCCGTTAAGCCCCGCCGCTGCCGCCATACCACCACCTGCCGCCGCCGCCTTCTCCTCCCTCACCGGCTTCGCCTGCCTTTACTGCCGCCGCCATCCTTTCCTCTCCTCCTTCCCCCTCTCCCTTTCCCTTAAGCTCCTAAGGGGAGGTGCGAGAGGGTCTTAAGGCCATAGACCTTACCCTCTCTCTACGGATAAAAACCCCCTTTCCTATGGGCTCCCTCTGGCGCTATAAAAGAAGCTTTACTAACATGTAAAGGGTTGGAGCGGCGCACCTGGGTCCGTAGCTCCGGGCCGCTAATAGACACACCTTACGTGCTGTATATCGCGTCCGCAACCGCAAGTAAATCTGTTGGCGAATGCTACAAAAGCAGGAGTCGTTCGTCCCGTTACTACCGTTACGAGCGAACTAGTAGTTTATACGCCCCCGTTCCGGTGGTTCTAAGGCCGTAAGCTGAGGCCATATTACATGACCGCCGGCTTTATGGTAATTTCGAATTCTAAAAATTTCCTCTGTCAGAATTACAACGTTTGGTGCGTTTCGAAAAGATAACCGCGATCGTAAATGACCAAAACAAGCTGATGCTAGTTGTATTAGACGTTAATCGGTAGACTAAAAAGTTGGCAGCCACTATCGCTGCCTGGAAACGGGGCCTATGCATATACTACGTAGGCGAGTTTAATGACGTTATTACGTATCGATGTAAGGAGAGTAAAGACCCCTTTACGCCTTTGCCTAAGGGTATGCAACCCAAAGCGTATGGCTATATCTTCGTTAGAGTCGGTGGCGTCGAAGGTAGTGGTAGCGGTAGCGCTAATATAAAAGGGGAGGGTGACGGAGAGGATGGTAAAGATGAGATGACGTCGTTCTCTCCCTTTTTTTAGCAGTAATTAGCTGCCTTTACGGACGGGCTGGCGATCCCAACCATATTAATGATATTGTTTTCCTACAAATAATCACTTATAAGTAATGAATATAACTTGAAATATATGAAATAGAAGAGGTAATATATTAAAAGCGGTGCGATATTATAGATTGAAATAGAAAAGGGCAAATATCGAGATATTTAGTAACATTGAAGTATATAAAACAAATTGTAATAATACGCTAGGAGATACACGAAATCATATATTCAAATATAAAAAGAAAAAGAATGGGAAATTTGAAATGGTCGAAATATGTAAAATGAAGAGTAATAAAATGTTAGGAGCGGCGTGAAACGGTATGGTAAAAAAAAAGGGGGGGGAATGGTATAGATAGTAGAAGTCGGACCGCTTTGAACTTTTTAGGTGGTTTTCTTTCGTATTTACGGGTTTAATATAACTTTTAAAGCGTTTTGTGGTAATACAAACGTTCGTATTTCTTTGTAAAGGCTTATTTGCGTATTAAGTGTTTAACGATGCCTCCTTTTAAAGTAACGATTAAAAATGTATATCTAGGCCTTTATTTTCTTAAGGTCGTGGTTCGGAATGTTATGTTATATCCGCTCTTGTTGGTTCGAGAGGTGTAAGTGTTATAATCGTAACCGTTTCTAAACTTTGCGAGCGGTTCGAATATTGTATTTGCGACCGCTTTTATGTTCCGTAAACGGTTTGGAATTGTGTATCCATCCTTTCTTTTCCTCAAAATAGAGGCCTAAACTACGTATACTGCCCTTCAGTCTATTTCTTCTCTTATAGTATTTTTCCTCCTTAAGGCTGCGGTCCAAACTATATATATAAGCCTCTTTTTTTTGTGTAAGTTTTTCCTGGATTTCGTACCTGGTCCCTTTTTTCTCTTAAAGCTGCGGCTTAAATTGTATATACAGACCTTTCTTTTCCTATAGATACAGCCTAGATTTCGTACCGAGCTATTCATTTTCTTCCTCTTTTTGTAGGCTTTTTCTTCTTTAAAGCTGCGGCCTAAAATATGTATTTAAGCCTCTTTATTTTCATAAGTGTAGCCCGAATTGTGTACCTAGCCTTTCCTTTTCCTAAGAGCGCGGCCAGGAATACGTATTTAGACCCTCCTTTTCTTGAAAATGTGTAGGATACGCTTTTGGCCCTTTTTTCTTTGGAAAGCATGTGAAATATGCGTTTGGCCCCTCTTTCTTTTTTCTCAGGGCCTTCATTTCTAATTTGCTCTATAGGTATAGAACGAAGTCATCCTACACCTTGTTATCGTCTTTTCATTAACTATTTTTTGTGTTTTATTAAGTAATATTCTTTTACAAATTCTATTTAATATAATTTTATATTCCTCCAATTTTATTCGTTAACCAGTTACGCCGTTTTAAATAAGGCTTTTATAAAACGGCTATTTATTCTTGTTAAATTATTAATACTTTTAACTTGTAATTAAATCCGTAAGGCTTTGGTAATGGTAGGATTCACAGTTTTTTATATATCTAACGTCCAACTCGAAAAGATTTTATAAAAATCATTTAGCAAATCAAGTCTTTAGGCTTTCTCCTCCCAATAGGGAAACACAATAGCCAGGATATATATATTAATTATATAAGGTTTTATTTCGTTAATTGGCGTATAGATGGTATTATCCTTAAGGCTTAAGTTGATTAGATTTCGTGTATTATAGCTTTCCTGATTCCCATATGTTCGACTAGAAGGTCGAAGTAAACGTTAGCTTCCTTTAATATTGTTGGTCTTGAGGATATGTCTGTAGGTGTTTTAGGGTGGTTGGGGATGGTGATTCCTGTATATACTTGGTATGTTGGAGCGGCGTAAGTTGGTTATTTAGCTCTGTGGTTGGATTGCTAGCGCGGCATAAGTTAGTGATTTCACATCGTGGTTAGATTTGGATACGTTAATATTTTAAAGTCTAAGGTAGTTGAAAGTTTAAGGTAGTTTAAAGGTTAAGGTAATTTAAATTTTAGGGTAGTTTAGTATAAAAAAGGGCATATACAGTAATTAAAGCGGTCGAAATAGGGTTCACTAACACTTACTAGTGCAAATAAATTTCAAACGATACGTAAATAAGACGTAATTACAAACTAATCAAGCGTTTTACATTAGTTTTGTTAACGTTCAGTAACGTTATACCAGCCAAACGGCTAGGAAAACTCAAATGTCATAAGTAATAAACTCAAAATATTTTGGGCGAACGTAGGTAAATTCAGAACACACAGGGAGGATGTAGAGAAGTGGGTAGGGCAAAAGAAATGTGGGTAGGGTAAAGAAAATTTTGTGTTATATGATCGGGTATGTGGTCTTGGTTAGTGTCTGGTAATCGGTCTGGATTAACGTGTCGTGGCCGCTTTTGGTAAAGTGAGCTGTTTGGTTATTTTGTGCGTAACCACTCTTGCTGAAGCGATCTATTTAGTTGCTTTGTGCGTAACCATTCATGCTAGAGCGAGCGGTGTGGATTGTCGAAAATCGGATGGGTCCCAACGAAGGGTTACGAAACTTGGTGGTTTTGGCTTACGTAGCTTAGTACGTGATAGGAAGCTTTTCAAAAAGTGCCCGTGTACTTCAGGGCGTCAAACAAGGGTTAATAGTAACGTAACGGGGCTTTTAGTAAATAGAACGTTAAATAATGATTGATGGTATCGTATTAAAGTTGTTCTTCTTAAAGTTACTTAGTCTTTACAGTCTTTGTATACGCGGCGTATAATTCTTATAAAAACAAAGTGTTGTAGTACAAATAGTTGAGACCGCTATAGTATTCCGCTATAGGTATTTAATTTGTGTCTGTCTTTTATTACCTAGGCTGGTTATAGTCGATTGGGTCGGCTATTAATTCGTGTCGGTAGGGTCTAAATACTTATTTATGTGAATAGGTAAGTAAAAGAGCAATCAAAAAAATTAATATTTATAGTATAAAAGTAAGATGTAAGATATATATTAAAAGAGTATTCCAGAAAAGGCACGCTATGAATGGAAGGTTATATACCACTTATCTGGGTAGTGGCCCTTTTACCGTACACTCTAGAATATACATTCCAGACCGCTCCATATATAATGCACTTTGCGTCTTGCAAGAGTGCAGCCTGCAGCATGACACGTTATTGTTCACACTGCAGGAGTGTACCTTGCAATACAATGCACTGCTACTAGCCCTATGTATACTATCTATGAGGGTATATAGTATCATCCACAAATCGACTGATTAATAAGTACGAAATGTCACCTATTTTTAAGGTAAACGGGAATATAAAGTCGTTGATAAACTTAGAGGAATAAGCATTCATGGTTTCAAAGTACCAACTCGAGGTTAAGAGGTTAATTTAAACGATTATAATACATATTTAATAATGAATAACCACGGTGGTAAAATGTCAACGATATTGGGAAAAATAATATAAAGAAAGTGATAAGATTTTACTTCACTTACTCAATATTCAAATTGATAGCTTTAATAAAAAATTAATTGGTTATATAATTAATACCATTTTACCGGCGTTTGGAATGATTTAAATATTAATTTAAATATTTTTGAAAAATACAGTATATTTCACGTACATTCGGTCGAACGCGTAATCAAGAACCTTTTTCATTTGTAGATTTTATCTCAAATACATTCGAAATTAGTGTTAATCGCAATCGATAGAGGAAAAAGAACATATAAAAAAATTTAAAGTTTACGATATTTTAATTAATTAAACGGGGTAGGGCGGTATTCATTATATATTAATTAAGTACAAAGTTCATAATGAGTCGGAGTGGAGGTCATTGGAAAATAACTATTATATTATGACTTTAAATAAATTTAAAAAGAACTAAAGCGACGTATAATTTTTTACTAGCCCTGTGGTTCGACGTCAGCGTTGGGTACGCCTGGAAACTTTATATCGGATAAGTTACCTTTACCTCTCCAATCGTATATTACTAATGAAAAAAGGTAAAAATTTATTATTTTTATGTTATAATACTTTATATAAGGCTGTGTATATATCACCCCTCTTTTGCACACGAATATGGAACTATGAAGTAGCTTGTACCGAAAATATATTAAGTTTCACTTATGAGATATAATTATTTATATTTCAATTTTTTGAACGGTAACATCGATAATATTAAAAACATTATTACGAATAGCCCCAGACGTTAAGAAAGGCTGGCGGAGGCAGACGGCGCGAAACGACGCGGGTGTTAAACGACGTCGATGGGGGTGATTAACGTAAGGCGGGGCGGGTACCGGACGAAGCCGATAAGGGCAGATAGCGTTAAGCGGAGAGGATATTGAAAAAGGCCAATAAAAGCAGATAACACAGGTCAGGATAGAGAAAACGGTTTTCTAAGCGAGATATAGAGGATTATAATACGTTAGTTTGCGTTCGGGTAATACAGTCGATATGAGTACGATTGCTATCTCGTTTTCGATTCATTCGGTCAATTAGCTTCTATATAAGGTTAATAAATAAGATGCTGGCAGATAATGAGCTTCTACAGTGAAGCCTTGAATATCGTATATGATATTTAATAAACTGTAAACCATATTAGTTTTGAGAATATACAGCTTACGTAGTTATATTACTTCAATTAGTTGCGATGAAACTATAAAAGGGTTTACGATGGGTACCATCGGAGATCGGAGTATTTTTTTTCAATGAATATACGATTGATAAAATGCATATAGCTACCAGAAACGGAAAAACAATGAAGTTTCAAAAGACTACAATAAAGAAGTATAATTCAGTATGTAGTAGCTTATATAGCCGGAATGGTTAAAACGCCTTCCGGTTAGTCGACATTACTAAGTCGAGTAAATTAATTAATTAATTCGGAAAATGCGAAAACGGAAATAGGTTTATAACGCGAAATATCATCCTCACATTAACGGATACGTAATATGATATAAATACCGGTTTAGGATACTGTGATAAGTAGCTGAAATAACGTACATATGTTAAGCGAAGTAATAGGTAAATTTTTCTTTTAGATATATTATAAAAAAGGTTAATATACGATGACGTTTTTTATAAATGTGACTTTAATGTTTACCTTATTATATACCTTACTGTAGATATTACCATATATCACTATAGTTAGTAAGCGGCCACGCTGTAGTGTGCACCTTTGCCAAGTGCATAGTAACATACCACTCTATAAGGTACATTCATGCAGAGTGCATGATAGCGTGCCACTGCCTAGAAGTGGCATCTGCAGAGTACATGATAGTGTGTCACTGCCTATAAGTGGCATTTATAGAGTTCACTATAGAGTACCACTGCTCGAAGGGAGATCAGCAGAGTGTATGTTAGAGTGTCACTGCTTGGATGAGAGGTTATAACCTCTCACCTATGGCGAGCACTCTCCGAATGTTTCTTCTCCGATATCTTATCTTTACTACTACAATAACAATATTTCTAATCACTCTTCTACTACGCTAACGTATAGATACCTTACTAACACTTACGGTGGGTATAATATCCTTAGGCGTAATGAATACTAATATAAGTTAAAAGAATTTCAAAATTCAATAAACGATTCACACATAATATAAAGGTATTTTAAGCCTATAAAGGGTAGGATTTAATCTAGTTTTTATTTCCGCTAAGTATAAAAACGTTATTTATAACGTCGGGATTAATAAGGTGGGGGGATTATGTAATATATTTAGCGATAAGGGTCAGGGTAGAAAATGACGGTATATTTTTCAGAGAGGTAAATCTTTATTATTTGGTGAACCGGTAGCTGTATAATTCATACTCTAACCGTTCAACACGTTAATTAGAAGAATGGAAAATAACTATTAGTAAGAAAACGGTAACAGAAAAATAAAGGTTATAATAAGAATTGGAAGAGAAAACTATACTTTAGGTTATTGTAATCAAGCTTAATAAAGACATGTGGAGGGGGATGAATTAGCGAAAAAAAGAAAAAAAAGTAGGGAAGTTTTATGATTTACGGTAATGGCAGTGTCTATAAGCGTAGGGGGACTGGGATTAGCAAGGTTTGCACAATATATAACGTATTAGGAGGCGCGTTATACGGTGTAAGTGGCCTGAAATTAATACTCAATATATGTTATGCGGCGTGTTAAAAGGCGTATTATACGGCTTGCGCCCAGCTTGCGCCCAGACTGCGCTTTATACGAATACAGCCTGTCCGTACTTATCATTTAACCAGATTAATACCGTAGTTTAAGTGGTTTTATATATATATATATATATATATATATAATAGTGGGAGCATATTGTAAACTTAAGCTATTGGCTATTATTTTGATAATTTACGTGACTATACATGTAACGAGATGTACAATACCCGGCTCTGGTGCACTCTAACCGCAGTCCGCAGGCATTACGTACGAGGGAACGTAACGGGCTATACACGGATCGTAAACATAAGTTCTGCACGAAGGATCTCTATAGCCTTCTTTAGTCTTCCTTAGTACCTCAATTGTTAACTCCATTTAACACCTACTTGGTATATATTTGTAGGTTGAACCATAAAAACTTGCTTTTTAGGTTAGTTAAGATGGTTAATATTCATTATAAATTCTTCACGGATTTCCCTTAGATTTGGAATCATACAGAGAAGTATAACAGAAAAGCCTACAACTTGCTGAACAGAAAGATAATACCGTTTCTTAATATCTGTAAGTAGATAGAGGTTTCACTTTTAAGTTTCCACTTACTATTTACAGGAATTCTTATAGGTTAAACCATGAATAACTACATAAACTTTCGTTATATGCAAGCGCTTATAATAGAGGATTTTTTTTAAGACCTTAAGACGCAAAGGGAATTAGACTTTCATCGTAACGCAAGTCTGAAAAGCCACATTGGCACGAATAACGAGGGACAAAATCGTTAGTTGTAAGGGCTGTTCAATGGATGCACCGTTGTGCGAGCGATGAGCCGGGTCGACAACGATCTTTATGGATAAAAAGGGATCGCCGAAAAGGATTAAAGTGGTGATAAAGCCAATTAGTAATATTATGATAGAATAGGGTAAATGTGAAGTGATAATATTGAAAGCGGCTGGACCTAAAAAAAATTCTCGAAGGTGGGCACTATTAGGGTTTACAATGTAGGCCCCTAACCTTTCTAAGTAAGGTAGTCCGTATATCATACCAAGAAAGTTGACGACTGGTCTAAGATGCCTGCAAAACAACTGTGGTACACCTATTTAATTAGGGTACATGCTCAAAAATAGCATATACAGATTAAAGTACAAGTTTACTAGCAACCTGCTCAACTTAAAACTAACACACAACCTTAATTAATTCCATACCAATAGTTACTTCTATCACAATGATTCGAATTGAATATTTTTGTAACAACTGAATACCAACCAATACTAATAAATAATTTATGAGTTCGAATAGGAATAAAATCAAAAGCGACTTTCCAATAAATAATGTGAAGTGGTGGAAGGATTTTTACGAAGCGTTTTTACGAAATTACATGCGATTTCAGGGTAGTTGGTGGGGAGAGAACTTGAACTGCGTCGGTTTTTACGGTAGTCAAAAAGTAACAATGGCATCACCAAACTATAGACATATCTTTACCAAATTTATTTCAAAACCCATGTGTTAAAATAACCGTCGAAAGTATTAAGTTAAAGAAGTCATTTTCAAAGTTACGTAAACCTAAAAAACAGTAAAAGAATGAGTTAATACACTTGAAACTGCTGAATCGCCAATATTTCTACTCGTTCAATTCGCTAAACAGCTTAACATAAACATTTCCAAAGTTTAATAATGATACTAAGTCCCTGAATACTGTACATTCGCATGAAAAAATATTTTGAAAATAAATTCATTCACGAAAATGAAGAATTCGAAGGCTTAGGTCTCACAGACTTCGATTAAAACATTTCGTATACAAAACCTATAAATAAGTTCAATAATAGTTATTTAAGGAATTGTATTAGGCGTTATATTACTGATTCAAACCTTGTTAAAATTATATATTAACGAAACTAATTCAATCTTTACGTAGTTTTTCAACGCTTAAACTCTAGATATATGGAAGAAGATTCAAAAGAATATTCAGATGAAATTAAGAATTTAAACCCACAAACGAGGAATATACTTTCTTTAAGACGAGGGTATTTTTTGGAAGTCCACCACTACTGCATCACTATAAAAAGTCTATTCAAACCATGCGTTGAATGAAAAAGATATTGCCGGAGAAAATTATTAAGTTCAATGTGGTTAACGCGTATATGCATATTCTCAAAATATAGTTTGAAATATAGTTTCATAAATAAGTTCTACAAACTTCTCTGCTTCAACTTTTGGTAAACTCTAGCAGGTTTCTACCTTTGATAATGTCGAAATAAATAAGGAGTATTATAAAAACAAAGCCCTTACATTCAAATATTACAAAGATATTTTAGAATTAAATATTGTCAATCAAAAAATCGGTAAAATAGAATACTTAAGGGTGCCATTGAAACCCTCGTTTCCACTTCGTAAAATTGATAAATTTTGGGTAGGCAGAAAACTTATATGATGGGAACCATGCTTATAAGCTCAATATTATAATTTGAACAGTCGTTCATTTTATTCATTTAACCTAAACTATATTAAATTAACTTCAATATATTCTTTTCCGTTCGAGAATGTCAAAATACTGGTACGATTGTTATCGCATATTTTCAACCAAGCTTGTACCTATAAACCATGTGGATTTAATATTTAATACAACATTTACAAAAATTTGTGGTAATAAAGACAAGAAAAATGAAAGCATATATAATTTTCTTAACATTCAAATCATGTTATTCCTTATCATTTACCATCAAATGAATATTCAATTGTAATATTGTCAAGTTTTCTTTTTATATATCTATCAAATGAATTTTAACGTAGCAACTAAGGTATTCAATAATAATATTTTCCTTGGTTTGATTTCCAATAGATTGAAATTTTTTTAAATTTTTTTTTTGGAATAAGATGTTAATTTTGTTAAATAAAATATAAATTTGAATATAATGCGTTAGATGATAAAGATGAGAAAGAAGGAAAAGTTGTAAATAACGATGAATGTCTTCAATACAACGTTAAATAAGATAATACTTTGTAAAGGAACTATGAGAAAATTTTACTTAATAGATACTACATTGAGTAAGTTAGTTTACAAAGATATTCAAGGTAATGAAAAGTTAGAATGCGTTTTTATATGCCTAGATGTTATGTGTGAGGATTTTTCAGCTTAATACTTTTTTTATTTTCGATAATTATAATAAATTCGGCAATATAAGCTACTATATTCTAATAAACATATAGGCTTATTGAATGGAAAGACGATAAAGACCTTCGTGTTGACATATTCAAAAAACTTTGAATATATCAAGATTAATTGATTTTGATTTTAAATCGTTCTCAGTTGGAAGTCGAGTTGAAAGCTTGAATTAAAAGCGGACTTTAATTGAAACTTTTTCTGTTATTATTTTTATGAAAACAATATTAAGATGTACTGAATTCATCGTAAAGCTTTCCGTTAGCCAACACGTTATAGTACTGTTGAATGTCAGAAGAACCAAGTAATATATTAATACCAATACATTATCACCTGAGATTGTGCTTACGTTAAACATATTTGGAATTTTGAATTCATAAATGAAGGTGATGAAAACGGAATAATTTGTAACCCCAGCGCTAGTACAAAAATATCATCATGAGTCTAAAAAAAATTCAATAATTTATTCATTACACCGTCCTATATCATTTGATTCTTGAAACCTTTGATTAACGTTTGTATAACCCTATACCCATATATTTGTTTGTTTTTTGCGACCCTTACAAAGAATGGTTCATTTGAAAAATTATATCAGATACTGCAGTGGTATTTAACGGGAGTGAGACCAGAGCTGTCGCTTAAGGTGATTGGATTCTGTCTATAAACCTCGATGATTAAGATAGGGGAAACCCCTGCTAGGGAGCTGTTACGGAGATGTGGAAGATAGTATAACCCAGTCATGTAACGTGTGAGGAAATGCTTCCGTACAGCTTCCGAGCGGCTCTAGAGCACTATTAACGCTCGGCTTAAATCAAAAGTAAAATTTTTAATACACCGTTTGAAAAGTTAAAAATAATCACTTAAGAATACAGTATTGAAAAAGAAAATCTATCCTTTACGCCATCATTTACAATTAAAAAGATGAGTCAACAAAAATCATCGAAATTACTACCTGGTTTATTTATAACATAAAAAATGAATTTTCACTTAATGATCGTGATATTATATAAACCTTCACCTAATCCACCATCGATTAATAGCGTATTAAATGATTATACTTGCCTATAAAGTTTCATAATCAGTACTAATTTCCAAAAGTAATTGGATGCGTTAAAACATTATATTAGTTACTGTTGTAATAGTAGTAATTTAAGTGCAATAGATCAACTTTACTTATAGTAAAGTTGATTATACTGACTGCAAATTAAGTGTATGTTTGTAGGCCTACTGTATTAGCTGCAAGTTAAGTACAGTATGCGTCCACTTAACACTAGGGCACAGGCCAAACAATTGACCATACAAGATACTGTGCAGACCTGCTAGCGGTCTACTAAACCAAGAACAATACATCCACTACTTAAATACGCAATACTTTTGTTACTTAGACCGATCGAATCGACAACTTTACAATATTAAAAGCCCTACCAATACCAACAAGTGCTTATTATGTTAAGCATAGATAAGCTAAGTGAAAGAAGAAGCTAATTTCTGGTTTTTACGCTTTAAATTAACGTTAGAGTAAAGAAATAATTCTTACGAAGAGCCTTTACTACTTTTTCAGTCTTAACGTCAGCAAATAAAAAATATCTTCAAGCTATATCAGTTTCCATATCGGACCAACGGTAACAACTTTATCGCTATTAAAAATATTAGGAGATATTTACCAAATTCTTTTTTTAAAAACCATCAAAATTAACCGCTAAAAGTCTCAAAGCTCGTCAAGTTAGAAAACAGTAAAGTCAGTACCACTGAGAGTGATACTACTACAAAAACGACCAAGTCTTACGGCCTACAACATTTAACTTTCGACTTTCTCCAACAAACAACCTCCGATCTTACCCTTTAAACTAAACCTTTACCCTAACTTTACTCTTTTCTCTCCCTTTATACCAATTTACTCGTCAAAATCGCTGTTCTAAGAGAAAATACCGAAAATAGCCAAGTCGCGTTAATGAATTCAAGTCGTGCAACTTCACGTTCAACTGCGAAGTCTCCCCTCCTACTCAATACTAAATCTCTTAACCACCAAGTCCTACACTAAGTAAAACTTCAATATGATACCTTGCTAAAAGTAAATGGAGGCAATGAAAGTCCTCGAACCTCTCTTTTATAAGCATTACAATAAGGAACTCTAGGACCCAAATTTTAACGAAGACTTAATAAAATAACTCCTAGTCAACATAATTAGAAGTTATATTTTCGACCAAAAAAATAGTCAATATAACCCCAATGAAAAAACACTTTCAAACTTTCGCAAATTTTCCGGAGATTGAATCCTTAATATGTTGAATATAATCTAAAACGGGGTTAAAATCAATTGAATGACAGAGATTATTTATCGAAAAATATACCTATTATGTATAAACTCTAATAAGTTGGCAGAGGGTTTTTATGAGTTGTCTTAACCTAAGAAATTCCCCAAATACATATACCTATGAGAAAAGAATATTAAAGATCCTTAATGCTCTTACACGAGTTTTAAGGGACCTCTCTTCAATCTTTAGTTAAGTTAAGACTTTTTGTATGTTAACGATGAAAAACCTGTTAATTTGCTTGTTAGCTCAAAATATTTACGTTATAGCGTAAAGTATGCCCTCAGTGGCGGCAAAACTCGTAAATAACTGGCTGTCAATACGGCAACTGATATCAATGTTAACGCCATCCAACGGTCAATTAAGCAAAATCGTTTAGTCTTGCAAAACCCCTTTTATGATTAAGTTTCTTTTGCCCCTCAACCCTTTACTAAAAATCGCCAAGTCCCTTAAGGCGAAGCTTTCCACGACAGTTATATCTATACGCGTGAGCTCACCAAAATTCCTACCATAAGACTTTACCCCTTAGGCCAAGCGACTGGCAATTACCCTCACCACCATAATTCGGAAGCACCAGGAAATACCAACGATGACTGGGACAACTATCGCAACCTTCTTTCTAAACCTATCAAAAAAGTCAACATTAACTACAAACTCGTTAGGAATTTCATCAAAATATGGAATAACGTAAAAAGATATAACAGGAAATCCTAAAACCTCTTTAATACGAAGATAATACTCTTTCTAAATATTTTCAAGTAAATAAAGGTCTTTCCTTCTGGCTTTTACTTACTCTTCCCCGGAATCCTCATAAGGCACACTAAAAACTACTATTCAACATTCCTAAAGTGGGTACGAACTTTCCGTAGGATTTATGATGGTATGCAAAGTTGTTTCGAATGCGATGTTCACTTTGCGTAATATCACACGGACTGAGATACCATGAGGTAAACGATAATAGTGGTAAAAAAAGATTAAACTTCGATAAATATTTTAAATTAAATACTTAACAAGCTAATATTATGCTATCAAACAATGGGAATCGCCCACGCTAGCGGAGCCACGCTTTACAAACAGGTACGAGAAGCTATTACAAGCGTTAATGAGTTTGAATACGCCTTATAACGCCTATATACCACTTGTAAGAGCTTTTTTAACCAATCAAGGTTCTCGTTTACGACTGTGATTGTTGTATACTTATATAGGGGGAGCATGGAAAAGGAGGAAGGCACTGACACGTGCTTTCGCACCCGCCTGTACATCTGGACACCTGTTTGTGAATCTGGCTACTGCATGCTCAGCTTCGCTGAGCTTCGCTTTTAGTTCTAGTTTCTTCCTCTTCCATCTTTAGAATACTATATTGTTTTAACGATACGTCGCCGCACCATATGTGTACCAACAATTGGTAGCTGTAAATAAACGATCTACAAAGCACCAGACCTACCTTTTACCAGTTTGAATAAAATAAAACGAAAGGAGCGTCTCCAGTTTTCCTACCCTGTAGAAACAAAAAGTTAACAACCCCCTCACCCCGCCAAAACTTCTTTTTTCTTTTTTTCCTGCTTTTCTACTTTAAGATCCATAACCTCTTCCCTACCAATACTATCAACCACTTTTTAGTATTACCGACCCCGTTATCCTCTCCTTCTTCGGAGTTATTATTTACATCGTCGCCGCCGTTATTTTACCCGTAGCTAAGTTCGTCACCATCGCTGTCCTCGCCGTTGCCGTTGCCGTTTTCGCCGTAACTGTTATCAGTCTTGTCGCCTCCTCACAACAACTGTAGCCACAATTACCTCCACTGTTAGTGCTGCCGCTATCCTCGTTGCAGCCGCTATTAATCTCGCTACTATAGCTATCAGTTTCGTCGCTATCACCACCGCTATTTCCTATTGATACTGGTCGTCGATAAGTAAACGCGAGTTACGTACTTCAGCTTTGAATTACTTTAAAGCTTTAGTTACACGCCGCCGCACTCGTGACAAATCTTTATCAATTATCCCTTACCATTTAAAAAGGAAGCACCTGCACCTGCCTTTATCTCTTCTGCCTTATTAACTTCTTTTTCATTGGTATCCACTACTTATTTTCCAATACCTCAGTCATTAACACCTTTTCCAGTTCGATTTTATACATTTCGCCCTCGCCCGTTATTAATTAAGATGGATTTAGCACCTAATAAGACTAAGAATTTGCAGGAGCAGAAGGCTGTTATAGCTGAGAAAAATGCAGAATTTAGCGAACGCCTTAATGCTATGAATACAAGACTTTGGTATCAGATTATAGATAATTAAAAAATTATAGCCAGCCGTTTCAACGCTCTTATTTATAACAGAAAACGTTGCTTTCGCTGGGAGAAAGAGAGTTCTCGCAACTCCAAACGTCCTATTTGCGAACTAAATCGCTCTTTTCGTAGATTTCATCAAATTAGGTTAATTATTTAGTCCTCATGTAGTAATGACTTATATAGTATAAAACGTAAGGAAATTGAGGCTTATAACCCTGAGTACTCTGATTCTATTAATATGGAAATAGTTCCTATCGACAGAAATATTGTTTTCATAAATTTTTGGAGTTTTTAGGTTCGCTTCGAAAATTTTCCAAAGGTTAATCAGTTCGTAAAATATTATATCGTCTTTTTATTTGGAATATTGTTTCAGGGATTAATAATATTCAGGTAAAACATGGAATTCACCTAAAAGGAAGGTATGAGTTTCATTTACAAGGGCTTTAAAATAGTTATAAATTCTTTTACAATCCATTTCTGAATGGATTAAAGACGAGTTACCAAAAAAATTCGTAAATTAACGTTTACTGTTCCATCATTTTCAAAAAGAAATATAGACTTTATGAGCATATTTAAATTAAATGAAGGTAAATAAGAGTTATAGAAACCTTCAATCGAATTTATAAGAATAAGCGTATAATTACAATCGAAATTAGGACTTTTTTTTACTTGCAGATTTACTAAAATCTATAACCATCTCATGATAAGTATACTTTATAGAAATATATTACCAAAAGCAAAGAGGTTGAGAATATTTTACTGAGGTCACAGACTTTTGGTACCCTTTATATAAGCTTACTATTAAAATCATACGTCAAAATAGGATTTACGTACATTATTAAGTTTTTTTTATTAGGAATATAAACATGAAAAGAGGTATAAAAAGGAATTTGGTAAAAATTGTTATGGTGTTCGCGATCGCAAATATAAGCCTCGCGAGTTTCGTGACAAAACTTGCGAAAAGCGGTGTGAGAATGATTTCCGCAGCGACTGCGATGGTTACTATTGCGATGGCAATAGTCTCTGCGACCGCATCCGGTACCGCGATCGTAATTTCTGGCGTAAATACATTAAAAATATTGAATTGAAATTGGAAACTAACTATTCAAAGTAAATAATATTAAGCTTTTCTTTTAAACAAGTGAGGTAGTCTTTATAAACAAGACTGCAGGTTTTGCTACATTATCAACCGTCGGACCTATGCCAACTATAGGTATAAATTCGGATTTCGTAATATATTTTTCAGTTATTGAAAGTTTTATTATAAAACGAGGATATTTTTGTCGCGAGCTATGAAACGAAGGATGCGTTATATGAATTTAAATAAAGTTTCCAACTCAAAATTTGACAATTTTTTATAAAATTGAGAATTTATTATAGTCAAACCCGTTTACGAGGAAGTCATAATAGTTATGTGAGGCTTTCGCTTCCTTCAGGTAACTATTAATTACATTCTATTTAACCCAAGTATAATTTTTATGTTAATACGGGCGTTGGAAAGCATTTCATGTTTAAGTCATAGCTTAATAAATATTTTCCTCATTATATCTAGATTACCGTTTCGCCGGAACAAATTATTCTGGGAGTCATTCGACTTCTAGTAAAGCTTATTATCAAAATTGAATAGTAATTCCTAACTTATAACTAAAAGTTGGACGGTACGTCATATATCCACAAAAAGATCGTAAAAGCATAGATTTTCAATCGCCTCGATATGAGTACCTTACTTTTTAATAAGTTATTAAAACCTAGTAAGGCTAATATTTAAAAATTTAAGAATATCATTATCTTTAAGAACAACAACTTGAAGGTGCCTTTTACAGTTTATAAAAATTCTACAAATCTAATCATTGGTGAAATATTTATTAAATATTTTATTAATATGATTTCATCGGGACAAACTGTTTATCTTTTAATCCAATTTAACGACCTTTTTAAGTGACATTTTCTTTATATTTACCGACCATTATCTGTAAGCACTGAATACTACCGTAAATTCCACTACACCTCATATTATTTGTCTTGAAAAATCCACAAATACGCTAATTACGGGTTTTCAAATATATATATCCAAATACTACTACCTAATGAAGAGATACTGCATATTTTTTACAAGTTGAAAAGAAGCTATTTGAATTTTAATATAGGTTGCCGGAGTTGGAAATATAGCCTTTGATATTACGTAGCTAATTCGCGAGGCAGTTGGTAAATATCATGTGGTATTAGTTCCTATTGGCGAAATTGGTTCGCCCGAGACGCTATTTATAGTATCGGGATTTAAACTGGATTTCTACACATTCGATATAGTGAAGAAAACGTAATTTATCCCTCTTTCAAATATTTTCGTTAACTTATAGTTTAATATTTTTCTTAAACGTTGTAGCCGGCTTCATTTAAGACGCTAGAATACCTATTGAAAACGTATGAAAACTAAATCTTGCTGAGCAATAGGATAAGCCTCGTTTTAAGAAATTCCGGCTTTTATTCAACATTAAGGCCCCCGATAATATTCTAATACTGAAAACTTAATATGGGGTATATATTAATTTTACCAACGTTTTTAATGCTTATAAACTAGCTCAAATCTGTGACGAATTTACCGATGTGTGGTAGGATTTAGGACCCATTAATTTGCCTATTAATTAAATGATAAAGATACCCTTAGTTCAAGAGTAGCAAAACGAAAAATGCAACTTCTATAGTTACCTAGTTTTACTTAAAGATAAGGATTGTTTAGATCAATAGTTTAATGACCTATACTATGACAATGGTATAAAATATATTAACGATATACCTTCCTTTGCTCTACTCGTTTTTTTTATGTGGAGATAATCATGCGGCGTCAAACAAAAGCCGTATTATAATTGATTTTGACCCTTTTTTCAATTGAGCGATATTAAATAACTACTTTTTACCTTTATAGGCAAACATTATCGATTTTTCAAGAAATGTTAATTACATTTTGATGATAGATTTTTTTAAATTTTTTCTTTCAGCCTTTGGTGTATACAGTATTTAGGGATCGTTTTACCTTGATAAGCTATCGGAGCCTCGAATGTAGTAAAGTTGCCCTAATGGGATTTAGAAATTCGTTAGCCTTTCTTTAGTCATATATAAATCGTACTTTTAAGTTTTTTCGCATATTTTAACGAGTATTTATCGATAATACTTTAAATGTTTTCGAATAGTTTAAAAGAATATGAAAACCACCTTATTTAAATATTAGCTTTATTTGCTAAAGACAGAGTTTCAGTGTTTCTAGATAAGTTTTATATAGGTTTTCAATTTGTGAAATTTCTGGATATTTTCGTAAATATCTTCAATTTGTTTACTACTATGGAAAGAATATAAGGCGTTTGGAAAATCTATTTCTTTATAATCCTTAAGGTTTTGGAAACTTATTTGAACGCAATAAAGTTATTACGTTTTATGATACCTTAGTTCACCTAATTATAGGAATCATTACGAAAATTAACGACGTATTTTCTGGTCGTGATTAGTAAAGTTGACCGAGTGGAGAATATTAATTGTTAAAAGAAAATGTATCATATTTCATTTACGAAAATCGCTTTTAAAACCCAGTGAAAAGAGTTATTCGTCGCCTTATAGGAATACTTATGTAATAAGTTACGCTTATATTACGTTAAATTTATTCGGTTACTATTTTGATATGTTATTGAAAGTTTTAAAAGGGGTTTCGGCTTTAAAATGTTTTAACTTATACCTAACTATATATGGAAGCAAGGACATATTTCACGTGGTATTTCTATTTAACCAGTTGTGTTTTTAGTGTATGTCTTATGAAGGAAAAACTAAATTATGGATCATTGGAGTATAAAGTAGTATATTTTGTCTGGAAATGTAAACTTCTTCAGTTTACTTTAATAGGTTACTCGTATTTCTTTTATCGATTACAAGTTTATTATAGGAATTATCAATCAAACGTTTTTTATATAATATTTACAGATAAAGTAAATAAGCATTTTATTAATGCAATAATTGACTTGGACATATTTAATCAAGATATGGTACATCTTTTTAAACAGCTTAATTTGGTTCCGAACATACTTTCCCGCCTTTTACATGCTAATAAATACTGAAATACAAACGTTGAATAAAGTTCCTATATTCTAGCAAAATTTGGACAATTTTCCTGTGGTACTTAATAAATTTAACGTTACATTATTAATTAATAGAGTTGTATTTCTCGATAGAATTCGTTTTGGATTTTTGGTAGCTTATAAAAAAGAGGCAGTTTGGTGAAATACTATATTTAACCTCCTAAAAGGCAATAAAAATGAGAAATTAATAAACTGTGTTAAATCTTGTTATTCAGTTCGATTGGTAAGTTGTTTGCTTTACAACAAAGACAAAGCGGGACGCGAACGCCTGGTGATTTCCAATCGCCTTGTTTCAAAGTTCCTTTAAAATACTTATGATAACAAATACTAATTTGTGTCAAAACGTATAATAATCGCCCTAAATATATTTTATTTTCTTTTTAAGAAAAAAAACGTTAAATGAGTATTATCTTTATTATTTTCACTACACTTAACGAATAAATAATAATGATAATCTAGTAGTTAGTTTTCGCCTCATTTAAGTTTTCAAAAAACTTATGTATACTTTAAATATTGATTTTGTTACAGTTTCCCCAAGTGTTTCATTAGCTGTTATGCCGTAGGTGTCACCTAATTACAAGGAGTTTAACGTAATTTTAGTTATTACCCATAAAAAATCTAAGTGTACTCTTTTTCTTTTAGGTTGTATTATATGTATAGTTATATATCAGGTTGTCATTTTGTATAGATATTTTTCAGATTGGTTTTATACGAGGGAAATTAAGTCATATCAAGAAGTAACATTTTTGTCTTTCATTTTGTAAACCTTGTAAAAAAGTTTTGGTATTAAGTTGAAAATGATAAAATTATATCATATTTATTCAGATAGATAAGCTAAGAGGAAAAACCTGGGGGTTAAACTTGCTTTTAATACTAAATGCCGAGTATCTTAAATATTTATAAATCAAATATCAGCCTACTTCTTAGTAAAATATTAACAACGCCTATTTTTTGGTTATTAATATTAACTTTTATTAATTGTTGTTTGGCTTCAATTTACGTATTTTGGTGTATTTCTTGAATTTCGCCTTAACTTAAAAGCAGGCGTAAATACGATTTATTAAGGAATATTTGCATAGAGATGCGTAGTTTATTATAGATATAGTAGTTGCTATGGTAAAACGTCGTTACGATGAGAATTGCCGTTATATTGAATATAATATTAGAGGTCGTATATATTTACGTATAGAAAAAGCCTATAAATTATTTTATCGATAAGGAAGATGTTACCGTTACGTCTAGGTCTGTTTAGTGTAGTGAAACATGTATAAAACTTGGTATATACGCTTGATTTTTCTGTCAGCTCACGAGTTTATCTTACCGTTAACATTCAATACCTTACTCTTTATAATAAACCTAAGAATAATCCTTTAAATCGTATACCTTCGGCGCCTATACTAGTCCGGTAAAAAGAAATTTTTAAAGAAGACAAATAGGAAATCGAGAAGATTGTAGATTAACGCATGAATTTTTACCATCGTATTAAAATCAAATTAAATATTTGGTTCGTTGAAAGAGATATACTTTAAAGGATAATAAATAGAAAGCTGTGGAGGATTTGAAATATTGAAGGGAATTGATTAAGGCATACGAAAAATATTTACAAAAGTGAGGCTCGCATTTCACTTCTTGTATCTCTCGTTTTACGTTTCGCGTTTCGCTTCTTACGTTTTACATCACGCGTCTCGCTTTTCATGTCTTGCGTTTTACATCTCACGTCTTATATCTTATGTCTCTCTTTTTATTATATTATGTATGTTATGTAATGTGGACATTTCTTTTTCTTTTAGTCCTGTAGACTTGTTGTACACTTACATAGGGGGAGCATGGAAAAGAATGAAGGCACTAACATGTGCCTTCGTATCTGCTTATGTATTTGGGAACTTTCCTTTGTATCTGGCTACTACATGCTCAGCTCCGCAGAGCGTCACTTCAAGTTCTAGTTTCTTCCTCTTCCATTTTCAGAATACTACACCATTTCAACTATATGTTGCCGCTTGAAATTCGTACCAAAGATGATGGTACCTATGCCAAACTTTCTTAATATATACCCCTAAGCTAACAACTTCCGTGATATGGATAAAGAAAACTGTGTACTAGTATATTACGTCGATCGCAAATACAAACGCCCATACCGCTTAAAATCTGGTTTAATAGCTTTGGACTCAAGACCCAAACTATATTCACGTTAACGAGGGTAAAGCTTAAGTGGACCTAAGAACCGCAAAAAATATCGTTGTAATATTAGTAAAAGAGATGAAAGTTACTGCAAATCCGGCTATTGGTTAACTCATTATCCTCTGGCTGAACGTAATAATGAACAGGTCATATACCATATCCAGTACCCCACTACTTGTGGGTGAGAATACTTAAACTATATTTCAAACTTCAAAGGTAGAGAAATTGTTAATAGCTATGATACCCTTAAAATAATTAAATGGTATGAAAATACCATTTCCAACGCGGCTTAATAAATAGCCGACCACGTCTTTTTATATCATTTAAGTAGTGAAGACCCTTATCTTTACCCTAACCAAACTTCTGACCACTTACATACCTTTAATATTTGCGATCGTTACGTAGATTACACGTTTTTAGGTATTATGTCAGATATAGGAGTAGCAAGATATTCAATAGGAAGCTATTTGTAATACATATCATTGCGAAGAGAAAGCAATACTATTACAAAGATTAATCTTTAAGATACTGTAAAAGTCAGAGTTAGCTTCGGCTTGGGCAAATAACTATTATTATTAGGGATAACATTAAGTCAAACTGTTATTATATCGATTACGTTTTACGTCTAAAAATCCCTTATCATTTTTTCCCTTCATTTGAAAGATACAAAGACTTATAACATTAACGTTAGTATTAATATTAATAAGTTGGTTAAGCAAGGCTAAAGGTTTCCCCTCATTTCTAAGTATACATATTTATGGTTTTATATTGAAGACCCAAAGGTAATGGTATTGAATTCAACAGAGTTAAAAATACTTTAATTATACTGTCGCTTCAATCCCTCTGACATTAATAAGTTATATAAAGTCCTCAAGTCCGCAAAACATGCAAATAAAGAATATTTTGCCCTCAAAGCCATTAGAAAGCTTTATTATTTCCCCTAAACATATACTTAAGCCCCTCGAAAATTCAAGTTTACATTCAAAAACGATGATAACGTTTACTACAAAATCTTCATTAACGTATTTTACTTAGAAAACAAGCTTATTTTTCACGTTATTAAATTTGCAACCACTTTTTACGAAACGAAGTGTTAAAAATACTCGTTGGTAAAAAACACGTGTAAAACTTTAAGGATACTGTAAATTGATACGTACTTAAGCTTACTTAATTTCGTCGTCTACGATACCGTTACCAACTTTATGGCAGCGGAGTTTGGGGTAAATGACAAAATAACAAATTTTAGTTAAAATAGGTACATATAAAGGCTCACTAAAGCATTAAAAAGGTCGAAAGAACATATATACTACTTCACCGAACGTACAATATCCTTACGTTTAAGATTGAAAGTTTTACAAATCAAGAAGCACGATTTTAAATAGCGGTAAAGGGCCTAAATGATACTGTCAGCCCCAATGGCTTAGTGCTAACACTGCTAGTCTTGAAATCGTATCCACGCCTAACGAGTGAATTTTTGCTAATAATGAATTCTCAGAAGTAAGCTATAGCCTACAGAAATTTACTGAAAAATCTATGGAAAAAATCGACATAGCGTTGAATTAATTATGACTTTAATACCAAAAACGTCCCTACAATAATCGACGTGTTTAACTTACCGTTACGAAGTAAAGTCCATGTATAGCGGAAGCTAGGCAAATTAAATGACCTATACAAAATCTTAAGTATTACCAAATTCAAAGTAGTTATTAAAACTGTTAATAGTCTCGCGACGTTTCGCACCTCCTAAGTCAAACCTTATACTAAGGCGACTATAGTTAACAATAAAGACCTCCAAATTAAGTAATGAAATCAATATAATCCTACTCTAGT
Source organism: Anisogramma anomala (assembly GCA_038502455.1). Lineage (NCBI taxonomy): Eukaryota > Fungi > Ascomycota > Sordariomycetes > Diaporthales > Gnomoniaceae > Anisogramma > Anisogramma anomala. The sequence continues at coordinate 22,901,027 of JASMMZ010000001.1, read as the reverse complement.
TATTATCCATAAACCAATAAAACGTCACCGCAAAAAACGACTATTAAAGAGAAAAAACACTAAAAATGAAGAATATACACCGAATAGCATTTATAATACTGCTTGGGTACGTAAAAAGAAGAAGGACGACAAAGACTTAGCGTTGCAACTCCGGGTGTAAAGTGATATTAAAACTTCCGATCAATCTTTCAAGAAAAAGAATAAGGTCGAGATTAACGGCTTCCTAACTCGAAGAGTCGTATAATTCGTGACTAAAGCCAACTTTAACTTTCATGACCCGAATATTACGATCTTGAAGTTGAAGATCATATACGAGGTTAAGGTTAAAACAACGTGACGGCTATACGAAAAGTTACGTTTAATCGCTTAAAGATATGGTAATGAATGAAAAAACTGTATCCTTACGTAATTTCCAACAATTTAAAACATCACCTCACGCTGAGTAATCACTTTGACGGCAAATTTGCCAATTTAAACTAAAAGAAACTTTAAACTTAATAGCCGTAATATAACGTAGGTATATCTAAAATCAACTTCCTATTAATAACTCATCGTATGGTAAAATTTACAACAAGAACTCCGCCATGTATCCTTTGGGAATGGTAATACAATATATTAAGCAATTATACAAACTAGTTAAAGTAAGCGTTTATTGGTTTCTATCCTATTAGTCGCACTTCAATTTATGGCTAGGTATACAGTTGTTAATATATAACTCGTATTCATTACTAACGTAAGAAAAGTACTTCGCTTTAGGGTGTACACAAACTAACGATACCCTTTTTATCGAAATCGCTAACTTTATGGTATTCAACTAGCAGGCGATTCAAGACTTTAAGTTATAGAATTATAAGCCAGTTACAGTTATGGAGAAGGGTAACCAACATGAATTTAACGGATCGTCAATCTGTACACTAAGTATTAATACTAACCTTAGCTTTTGCCAAAAGGGCGAAAGCGCTGACTTTCCTATAAGTTATAAAACTAATATGGCTAACACCCTATAATACTTGGAATAATTTTCCTATAGCCGCTATATCGTTACGTTATACGAACCAAAAGTTTTCAACAACCTCATAATTACGGTACAAGTAAAAAACTTAACGGATAAAGACTTCAACATCTAAAATGAAAGATTTAAATAACAAATACAACACTTGCATCGGGGAATTAATATGTTTTTGATTGACCTATGGAAAGCTAAGTCAATAATTTTTATGAAAGGCTTTGTTATAAGCAACACCTCTTTGTCCTTATAAATCGGCTTCCTAATAACCCTCGTTAATAAAAACATGAGGGAAGAATAATTTAGTATTATTGGTAACCTTATTTACTAGAATTCCGTCAAATGCAGGAGAATTCTACGAAGTGTATTGGCTTTAGAAGTTTAAGGTATAATAACTGGTTTTAATATAGGTATAATACTGTGTGAAACTTTAACATCGTCACCAAGCAACGAAAAATTCCCTTTATTCTGGTAGTAATTTGTACCGACTCGAAAAGTCTATTTGAAACCTTTGAAAGTTTGGAACCACCAGCGAAAAGAGCCCAATAATCGATGTAATAATACTTCATAAAGACTATAAAAGCAAGTAAATGAAGGAGTTCCGAGAAATCGATGGGAAAGATAATCCTTTTAACACTATAACAAAGGAATCACCAAATAGAGCCCTTTAGGGGTTTGTAAATAGTGATAAGCTAACTATACATATCAAGGGTTACGTTGATAGGTCATCTGAAAAAGCCAAATTTCGGGTTAGAAGACAAGCATGTGCTGGAAAATTGAATGATTTTTAGTAAAATAGCGATAACGACTTCTTTAATTGACATGATAAAATTGATAGCAGTAGTGAATTGATTAACCTATGTGGGTTAAACAAAATTGGAATGGGGTTTAACTTATGTTGATAAAAATATATAGTAGTTATAGGTGCAGTAGTAGCTCAATCAACCTACATAGGTTAACTAAAGTGGCAAATAGCTTAACTCACGTGGAACAAAAATGATAATAGCTCCGGTAGGTTAATACATGCAAGTTTGAGGCGAAAGACTTGTGTAAGGGAATAAGTGAAGTCGAGACTCGAAGCTAGGGAGAAATTAAAGGTAATTGGAGTCAATTTAGGTGTGAAAGTCAACTGGAATCGATAGAGCTTTGTCCAATCGACGAGGATGTAATTCAGTGGCAACCGGAAAAGTTTGGTCGACCATACTGGTATGCGCGTACAAAAAAAAAGCTGCCAGTATTAGAATAGTAGTAATGATAATATAATAGGTCAACTTTACTTACAGTAAAGTTGACTATACTAACTGCAAGTTAAGTGTATTGTTTGTGTGTTTACTGTATTAGCTGCAAATCAAGTACAGTATGCGCCTACTTTACACCAGGGCATGGGCCAAGCAATTGACCATACAAAATTCTGTGCAGACTGGGTAGCGGTCTGCCAAACCTAGAACAATACATCCACCACTTGACTATGTAATACTAATTTTACTTCGACCAATCGAATTAACAACTTTGCAAAGTTTAAAGCTCTACCAATAGTTACACAAAATTGATATTTACTGATGTTTTACAGATTAAATTTGTTTTGAGTCAAACTTTTATATCAAGGCATCAACCTTTAACCCGTACTTACTCTTTATATAAAATGGTAAATATTTCGGTATTATCTGTATATAAAAATACAATACACTGTGTATAGGAACACTTGATATTACGGCAATGGAGGAAAATACTATAGAAACATTATAACTCTAAAAACATAAGACTATATAAACGACAACTAAATACATATAATTAGACTTTGACAAATCCATAATTCGTAGTTATAATGTTAACAAAGAACGTAATAACGACCTAAATGTTCATTGAAACCAATATAAAATAGATTTAGTTAAAATCAACAAATCGAACAATTTAAGGCTCAATTTTAATTTTAATAACGTGTTGCTAAATCTAACCTTTCAAAACTTGACCAATTGAAGTCATTTAAAAATTCATTAATTGAAATTTGAATAAAGTATCCAATCAATGATGATTTTAATGAGTTCAATAAATGTAGTTATGGGTAAATCGAAAATTTGGATATAATCATTTATATGATATCGGTAAACTTAAAAACCTGTCAAATTAGAGATTTTCATAGACGTAATATTTCATATACTTTTGGGTTAATACTTCAAAGTCCGTTTTTTCACAATATTTATTAATACGGATATGATGAATGAACAGTATATTACCACGGGTTGTTGAATTTACTCAATATTTGTTAATTTGAAATAGTTTATAAGTAACGTATGAACGGTTAAAGTTTATGGAATAATCATAGTCTTTAATATAGGTACAATTATTAACTCGACTTATATAATAGTTACCAAAAAGACTAGACTACCTTTGATTTCAGTGTTGGTCCATACAATTTGTAGTAACTAGAATTGATACTTTTTTCAACTCGTAAGAACTAATAGTACACATTTAATAATAAAATTAGTAGCCTATTAATATCATACAAAGCGTGGTAAATAAGAAAAAATGTAAATGAATTAATAGAAAGAATAATTCGTCCACGACTATCTCGAAATTTATACCAAATGAATCGTTGGAAAATTTTGTGAATGTCAATAACTCAATTTTTATAGACGATTTCAATGTAAAAAGACCGATAACAAACAAGCATAAAAGGTAATATCAGAGAAAATTGAAAGATTTTCAAGATAATATGAATAAATAATCGTTACATTTAACTTAAAAGCAAACGTTAAAGACGTGGTTACACACAGGCTTGTGATATTTATAACGAAGAACTTATATACTGAATTATGTAAAGTGAATGTTTGGAGTTTCGAGTAAGATATTTGTAATTGAGGGATTAGTTTAAGTGTCACACAATTAAAGATATGTGGATGAATACCTGTTAAAAATAGGTTGAATTATTGTTATTATCGATACTTTGTAATATATTATACTAGGGCAAAAATCAAAGGTTATAAATGTTACCATATGAATGAGTTTCAAAAGTTACAGAACAATTGAAATATGCCAATGAAATATTAATAATGAGTAAAACTTTGGCTTATATAATTTAGGTTATAGGTTTGCTAACAACTTACTCAACTTAAAACTAATACATAACCTTTATGAATTTAATGCTACCAGTTATTTGGACTTCAGTGATTCTAATACACTATCTTTGTAATAACTAGATGCCAACCAACAGTTATTATAAATACCTTAAAACAAGTTTTTGTATTTGTTGATATAAGGAGTTTTGTTTCAATAACTCGGTAAAGATATTAAATAATTAGTTGAGAATGAAGCATTAAATTTAGGTTATATGAATTTATATTAAAAACCTATGGGTATACTATAGTTAGCAAGCGTGAAGTCTTACGCTAGTGGAGTGCATGATAGGATGTTACGGCTAAAAAAGGGTATTGAAGCTTTTACCTAAGGCGTACACTCTCCAGATACTTCTTCTCCTGCCTGTATCTTTCTTCTACTATCTTTAAATACTATACTATGTTCTTCATACAATGACGTAAAAACCTGACTGATAAAAATCAGTAGCTGATTCGGTCGACTACAGATAGCTTAGGAAAGAAATAAAGAACCTTAGTTCAATACTTATAACGAGAGAATATAACGGTCCTAACTATTTCATACTCCAATATTACGATTTACAAACATTACGTGGAAGCGAGAATAAATTGTAAAACCTTTAATAGCTTTGAAAAAGAAAACTTCAATACAATATCATTCATTTGGTGAATGGCTTTTAATTACTAAAAACCCTATTATATTACCATTTACTTGGTTAGAGTTTTGAACGTATCCGAGCACTTCTTGAAGAACCCTTTGTTACCTATCAACCACGTAAGCCATTAAGTTTCGGACCCTTTCATTAGGATCCATCCGGATACTACATTATACTGATATCGGAACCGCTTACGTACATTTAGAAAACGACTAAAAAAACTTTGACAATGCTTGAACTAATATTCAAAACGCCCAAAACAATATTCGGCGCTCTTACACAACATCTAAACTTTCACATATAATTTCCCACTCAGATATTTGATAATCAACTTCTTCTCACTATTACATAATGATTATTTTAGTTTATACTAATAATGTTTAAATTTATCAACAGTTTGGTTAATATGAAGTTTGCAACTGATTAAAGCTTCATATAAAACGTTAAATTATATTTCATTTATGTTTCATTTATATATTGTACAATTTCATCTCTAATTTATGTTTTCAAAACTCTTTGAATTACATTTTTCAAACATATGAAATATCTCATCGCTCTATTACATTAAACATAATACTTTATACACAAAAAAGAAACTCCTATAACTATAATACTACTAACGAAAAGTTGGGCTAAAATTAAGAAATATATAGATGTTTAATTCTAATATAGAATGTTTTGTGCGGAGGGGGTTAATGTTCAAGAATATAAATTATAAAAATAATATAAGCAAACTCTAGGAAATGAATTGAATCATTAAGTTGCGAATACTTATGGAAACATATTATATTCCAATATTAGAAGAAGACTTGGACGTTCAATATATTCGATAATTTTCGAAAGACGTTTTGTAATAAGACGTTGGAAATATGTCGTATAATATATAAATTAATCTTTACAATACTACGGATGCAAGTACAAAGTAAGAATATGAATATAGCCAGTGGAAAACGCAGTCATATAGTAGAAACGTTAGTTACTACAACCCAGCTTCATAAAATAACAAATTATGACGATAGAAAGATATTAAAGGTAGATTTTGAAAAAGAATATTTATTGGCGAAACTTAAAGCATAGTTAATGGAAGATAAGGGAAACAATCCATGATGCGAGAATATACATAGCGAAATACGCTCGGCGAAAGTGGTTGTACCCTATGAAAAACAAATAAAATTGGAAGGAAAATTTTCTGAAGAGGAACAGCCGTAAATGTTGTACTCCATTCAGGTTCGAAGCTTACCTGATTTAACAAATACTTTGGAAAAGAACGATACGTCGAACCAAATTTCAATCAGAAAAAACAGCCCTTTCAACCGCGCCGAAAATGCTGAAAGTTCTAGGGACAAATACTCAAGAAAAAAACATAAAGGACGACAAATTTGATACAGATTTTACGAACCGATATCGACGAGTCAAAACCCTTACCGCGACCTTCCGCCTCACCAATTTCCTATTAACAAAAATGACCTTGTAGAATTTATAAACTTGGCCTAACTATGGAATGAAAGCCATAATTATAATGGCAAACCATATAATACACTTGAAAATAAAATCCATTTAATGTTAAACACTTACAAACTACTAGATATTCAACCCTTATAATTCCATATTATCTTTCACAGCATTCAAACTAGGCAGGCCATGAAGTAGTATATATACTGCCATATATAGTTGAACACATTTATAAAGTGCTATGGCCATTTAAAACCGTATTTGGATAAGAAAATTACCCATAGGATATGCGACAAAATTGGATAAAAACTATATAGAAATCCAATAAAAGCTATCGTAGTAACACATACAAATTGATATACGAAATTTTGACTATTCGGTTAACAATGTTCAAAAAATACCCAATGACATTGAAGCCGAAGGGTAAAAACGATGAACTATTTATTAAAACAATTTCAAAAACCTACCGTAAAAATAGGAACTTTAACTTTGCGTTATTCTAGCTAGAAGAAAACTTGAAATTTATAAATAAGTTTAAAAATATTACTTTAAACTTCGATATATATATAAACAAATTTTGGATTGATATTAGTGATGGAAAAAGATAAGTATTTAAGTGCGTAAATTACGAAGGTCAACCTTATTGAAACGATTGCATACGTCTTGATGATTTAACGTATATCTAAAGAATAAGGATTTTGACCCGAACCCTAGATACAGATATAAAAGCGACGAAATCCAAGAAAGAAGTTTTGAAAATAATGAATAAAGTGGAAACCAACGCAGACACCCTTATAACTAAGTACAAAACTCGCTTAGTAAATTATATTTACCGTACCTTCGAAAAAGTACATGAAGCAAAATGAATCCCCAAAACCGATACTTTGTTTTGAATGAAATCGGCTAGTAAATAACAAATTATTTTATACGGATAAAATTCCACGTGAAACAACAAATTTATACTAATTACCCGCTTTAATATCAGAACGAAAGAAATTTTTACAGTTTACATAACCGATTATGAAGGAATTTAAAAAGGATTTGACGCTCTTTTATACAAATTAACCTCTGAGGAAGATGACTCGGCGGAAAACAAAATGTACATAATGATCCAGGATGGGAAAACAGATAAACGTGTCTTGACAACCCTATAAGATACTTTATATCTATACAATGTTGGTTTAGATATGGTTAGAAACGTGTTAAATACCTTTATAACGTCGTAACTGATATTTTCTAAGAGATATAATTACCGATTCCAAGGTATTATATTAAATACCAATACTATAGAAATCTTGACCGTCGTAAAACGATAATTCGACGTTTGAGTAACGAAATTCACCAAATTCCAATTCCAGCAAATAAAAGTGTATTGCAAAATTTTATTCGACAAAGATAATACGTTATTATTTGGAGTAATGATAGTAAATATACGATTGAAACCAGTCATATTTTTTATAATCAGCTCTTTAATTATTGGAATAGCAGTTAAATGCAGTAAAATTAAGTCAATTAAAATATTAGTTTAGTTGATTGTACTTACTGTAAATTGGCTACAGTTTGTAGGACTACACTGCAAGTGCAGTGCAGTAGGTACTCACTTTGAAGTATAACGCAGACCAAAGAATTTGACCATACAAATTAACGTGCAGACCGGTTAGCGGTCTGCCGAACTTAGAACTAACAACTTACAAACCAAAACCAATTTCAATGCAGTACTAGTTACTTCTACTACAGTGATTCGAATCGACTACGTTGTAAAGATAAAGACCTACTAACATCGATTAGTGCTTATTAGGTTAAGTATAGATAAGCTAGGTATAAAAATAAGCTACTTTCCGATTACGCTTTGGAATTGCATAAGGTAGAGGAAATTTTCTTACGAAAGGCCTTAAGGATAAGTCTTCTATTTACAAATAACTAGAAAAAGAATTTTTAAGTGCGTTTTCTTTTTATAGATACTTAAAATAGCGACAGTATCGCCAATACGATCGAAAAAACCAAGAGACCTTTACTAAATTAGTCCTAAAGAAAAAGAGTTCAGACTAACCGCCCAAAATTTTTAGAGTTATCAAGTTGGAAAACGACTAAATTAATATTATTGCAGTGATTACTATTACGGATACTACTACTACAAATTTCCAATCGCAAAAAGAACTAAGTACTACAACCCTTAATTACAAACACCAACTTTGATGGCAAACCTATAACTTACTTCTCTATATCACTATTTTGCCCCTTATATCTCTCAATATTCGTTGCGATAGCTTCAAAATACGCTGGAATCAATACCATCATCGAATCTTTCAAAAAGGAATCAATTGAAGCCCTTGGAACTACATTCATTAAGCACTTCGAGAACGACCTCTAAATTAAGGAAATTAACGAAAACTCTACCCCTAAACAGCTCACTAACTACGTTGGACAATGTATCCTCGACGATAACCACAGCGATTCAAACTTAAACGTTAAAGCTTTATTCGACTATATCATTATTTTTAAGGACTAAACTATAAGAATGTAAAAACCAACCAAAAAGTCAGTGAAGCTAAAGCTAAAGGTTAACCTATGTAAACGAAGAATATCCCTTTCTTTAAATATCAGAAAAAACGGTAGTCTAACGGAAATATTATATTAATACACTACCAATAAAAACCTACAATAGCTATAAAAAGGGAAAGGCAAAGTGATCGTTAGAGACAGTATTCGTTAACACTCTTAGGTATGTTTCCAAAGTTTCATCTAAACCTAAATAAGTCCCTCGTATTCCTTTACCTGAAATCAATAGTTAAACGCTATTAATAGTAAAAATTTAATTAAATTAAAAGTTACAAGCCCTTAAATCTACTAGTCAATTAAGTAGGAACCTTATCGAGCCCCGTAACACCAAGAGGATTATTACTAAGTCCCTTGCTAAAACCCCTAAATTCTTTTCCTCTAGGTTCCTTAATACGTCAAATTTCAACAACCAAATCAAGGAAGGAACTGATTTACGCGCGAACTTACTATGGGCACAACCACTGGCTTTTTCCCTCCAAAATTAGCCAAAGGTAACTATCCTACTCATTAATACCAGCCCTAATACTAGGCAATGAATTCAAAGGGTCGCTACAACCAATACATTACCCTTCCCCTTCGATACGTCCTTATCATAGATACGGATTACGCGGAAATTACCACATTTGTCAAGATATATAGAGAAAATGAAAAGTATAAAGATAAGCCGTACAACTTCTTCGACGTCAAATTACACCCTTTATTTAATATTTACCACTAGATAAGAGTTGAAATACCAGGTTTCTACTCATCATTTCCCAATATATTTACCAACCAAACCAAAAACTATTACCTGCAGTACTTAACGAATTGACCCTCTTTCGACGAAGTTTACGATGAAAGCTACTCAAACACAATATTAATTTTACCAAGTATCACACCGATTGGAATATTATTCAGAGGTCCTACATATGAGATTACAAGAAAAAGAAGGAAAAAAAGATAAACCTCCTCAATTAAATCCTTAATAGGCTAATACTTTTCAAAAAAAAAAAAAAGGTAACGTGAAAACTAGCGAAAGAAAACTCTGCCAACAAATCCGCCAAACTATTACAAGCTATAAAAAGTTTAAATACATCCTATAATACCTTAACGCCATCTATAAAGGGTTCTTTCAACAGTTACGTTCCTTATGAACGACCGTAACAATTCGAGTTTTAAACTCAACTAATATATACCTCTAAGCTTTAAAGTTTAGTAACAACGAAAACAAAACCATACACATACTATATCGACCGCAAATACAAAAGGTCCGGCTAATACAGTGAAGGGAAAGCCCGGGACTAGGGACACGACTAAGCTACGTACGGAAAAAGGTATTCCTCTTTAAATTCTTTAATTCAGCCAAACAAATTCATATCGAACGCTAAGAAATGTTGAATTTACAGAAAATAAGGCTATTAGTTGATACTTTACACTACTGCAAAATGCAAATGGAAGCATATAATATACAATGTGTACTTCTTATCGACCTTCAATTGGAACTAGGTTTTGAGCGTTGCAAACTTTAAAGTTAAGAGAGTTAAAGAAAAGAAAAACAAACCTAAAGCTATCAGTTAATACAAAAATACCAATACTAATCTAAAAGTAATGTAATAACTCACCAACAACGTGTTCTTATACCACCTAATAGGTAAAAATTCCTATCGCAGATATAACGATAAAAACTCTGACACTATACATCTCTTTACTATTTAAGATCATTATGCGAAATAGATTTTTTAAGGTATTATACCGGACACTAAAGAAGTATAGTACTTAATAGAGAGCTATTAGTAATATGTTACGTTGTGAAAAGATACGAATACAGCTACGAAACTTAATCACACAGATATTAATAAGGCCAAAGTCGGTTTTAATCCTGGAAAAAAACATTCTTTACTAGGACGAACAACTGTTACTATTGTCGTTAATCCTATTATTTTCCACATTTTGAAATCCTCTACCCTCTTTTTGCTTTGCCTTAAAAACGTAAAGAACCTCGGATTCAACGTTGACATCTAGACTAACGAACTAATTCAATTTAAGGATAACAAAAGGTTCTCACTCAGTCTTAAATAGGGGTATCTTTGGTTTCATCTCTAAAGGCTAGAAATATTAGTGTTAAATCTAACGAAGTCGAAACTTCGTCAACTACATTGTAGGTTTAACTACCTGGCGGCTAACAAGCTTTACAAGATCTTAAAGGCAGCTAATAACGAAAATAAGGATTTACCAACGCTACAGACAATTAAGCGGTTTTGCCGCCAATGCCAAATGCACTCTCAACCCCCTCTAAAGTTTAAGTTTACGTGAAAGAAAAATCAAAACTGTAACTTTAAGGTTTTTATAAACGTGTTTTACTTGGACGGCAAATTAAGTACTTTATGTTATAGACTCCGCCACGGCTTTTTACGGCGTTAAGTTCATCAAAACCATTATGGCAAAAAGAACGTAGGAGGCACTACGTAATTTCTCAATTAACACCTACCTAGGGTTACCAAACATGCTAATTGACGATATTGATACCAATTTTATTACAATAAAGTTTCAAACTAATTCCATGTCGATAGGGATTTCATATGAAGAGGTCTCTGTTGAGGTCCACTAAGGTATCAACAAGGTTAAAAGGGCTTACTATTTTATAAAAAGGGTTTACGATATCCTTACCCTGGAAATCGGAGACTTGACAAATAAAAAAAATACGGCTTTAAATAGCGGTAAAGGGCCTTAACAATACTATTAGCTCTAATGGTTTAATGTCAACCTTATTATCATTTAGGGCCTACCTAAGTATAAAGACTAAGTTGCTACCATCACCAAAAATCCAGAAACAGGCCGCGGCATACAGAAAATCCCTAAAGGAACTAAATAAGGAATCGATACGCTACCAGGTCAACGACTCCCTTAACACTGGTAACGGACTATTAATAATAGAAGTATTATATTTACCCCTTTAAGTAAAGTTCTTATGCATTGGAAGCTAGGTAAATTGAATATGCCGCATAAAATATTCAATATCACCATCCTAAACGTAGTAATTGAAACTTCTAACGGTCCTATAATTTTCCGAACTACTCAAGTCAAGACGTACAAAAGAAACCAAAATTTAGTAAAAGTTCTGATGTCGATAACACTCAAGCCAAATGGATTAACTGATACAATCCTCCCAAGCTGATTGTTAATAAGCTAATAAAACGTCGACGGCATGAAAGACCACTTAAAAAGAGGATACGTACTGAAAATAAGGAGGAGAATAAGGATTACAGGCTTGGAAAGGCAAACAAAACAGTGTGGTCATATTAAAAGAAGAAGTCTAACGGATAACTTTCTGTTAAATTGCTTGATGAAGAAATTATTAATATACTCGGTATTCACTTTAAAAACAATCAAATATAGATTAACGGCTTTCTTATATGATGATTTATTTAACTTTTACCGTTAAAGTAATTAAAAATTTGAAATTTCATTACCTTAAAATTGAGGATAGTCTACGAGGTTGAAGACTAAACTACAAACCGACCGTACAAAAAGTCAAGGTTGATCGTTTAAGGTTATGGTAATAAAGTAGAAAATTCAAGAATTAAGCCAGCGTTTAATCGTTGCAATTAATATCATTTCAACTTATAGCGCAAACGGTTAATTTATACTCCATAACCGGGATATAACGTAAGCATATACGTAATTCACCGCTAATCTTGAGTGCATTATACTATTAGAACTGCAAAAAAAAAAAAAAACTAAGAAACAAGTTTCTGGCCGTCACAATAATAAGTTATATAAAACCTTTGTATGAATCGACCAAAACCAGAGTCCATTAGTTCTTAACGTACCAGAGGCACTTTTAAAATTGGCTAAGCATAAAGGCTTTAATATTTAAGCCGTACCTGTTAATTAAGAAGTGCAAAAACTTTAGCATCATGGGTATACAAACTAATGACAACCTCTTCCTCAGAGACACTATATTTTTAGTAGCGAAACAGCGTATTATCTAAAGATAAGGCCTTTAAAAGTGTAAGCTAATTGAGATGTTGGCCGAGGATATACAACTTAGCTTTAATAAATCATCAATCCGAATCCATAGTATTAAGGCTAAAAGAAGCACTTACATTAGCCTATACTAAAAAAAGCAAGCCACGAACCTAACGACTATCGACAAGGCCGACGAGGTAAAATCACAAAGACACCTAGAACGAAGAGCCTATACGGCCAACATTGCCACGCTATACCAACCGGATGCATTATACGACCTATCCATAACGACATAAACACAATATCCACAAGATGAAAACTATAATAAGTTAAATAAAAAGATTTAGTGAAGACTGAACCATATTAAAAGGGGGGTCAATATAATCTCGATAAATCTGTCGAAGGCGAAGTTAATCATTTTTACGAACGGGTTATGCTCACAATACTAACCTTACATTGAAAATTGGGTTATAATAATACTAGTTAACAAAGAAAGTTCTAAAGAGTAATTTAAGATCACCGAAAACCTCGTACACTGGATATGCGTTAAGTGTAAGCATATGATACGAAATTTTCTGGCTTTAAAAGTTTATATCATAATAATAGGCTTGAACATCAGCATGGTAACTGACGGCACGTTAAGGATTATCTCTAAGTAGCTAGGACTACCTCCAATACATATAATAGTATATACAAACTTCTAAAGCCTTTATGAAAGCTTATAAAAGCTAGGCATAACCAATGAAAAAGTCAAATAATCAACTAAATAGATTTGAAAAATGTATACGACATAGGAGAAATCGATAATTTCTAGTAAATCAACGGCAAATATAATCCCGCCGACGCTATAATTAAAGCAACGCCCAGTAACACCCTCAAAAAGTTTATGAACAGCAATACGCTAACCGTATCGATCAAGATCTACATAAACTACCTAACAAGTAACCTAGAAAAACAGGGATTCCCGAGTAAACTTAAGATTTTCCAGGGTAGTAATAGCAATACTAGTAGGTTAAACTACTTGCAAAAGGTATGTAAGTGGTGGAATACATAATACACATAGGTTTATAGCGAAAGATCTATGTACAGGAATTAATGAGCGAAGGGCTCGGAAATTGGAAGCAAAAGGCCGTAATTAATGTTAATTTCAGTATATATTCATCGAAATTGGTAGGGGTTTAACTTATTGATTCAAAAAGGATTTTAAAGTTTGCTACCAATCAATGGAAAATTACGCTGGCATACAAGTATAAAAAAAAGCCGTCAGTGTTGGAATAGCAGTCAAATTCAATAAAGTCAAGGCAACTAAACTTTTAGTTTAATTGACTGTATTTACTATAAAGTGGTCACATTTTATGATACTACACTATAAATACAGTACAGTAGGTGCTCACTTCAAAGTTGAGCACAGGCCAAAGCATTTGACCCTACAAATTAGCATGCAGATCGGCTAGCGGTCTGCGGAACTTAGAACTTACAACTCACAAACCAAAACCAATTTCAATGCAGCACCAGTTACTTCGACCACAGTGATTTGAATCGACTACATTGCAACAATGAAGGTCTACTAAAAGTAATATCATTATTATTTTCGTTAATGAATGAAGATTAATTTTGTACCTATATACGGATATTGAAAATTCAATTATTTATACCTTAAATAATATAGTAATTCTATTGTAATAAAATCTCAAAGATCTTTTTCTATTCTAGAAATACAACCTATGTAAATTAACTACTTAATACAACTGAAACTGTGTATATTGTATCGAAGCTTTGGGTATCTAGCTATAAAACACCCTTTTTGAATCTTTTGCACGATAGGTCAAACTAATGTGGACAGGAAAACTGTAAATAGTTTGAAGAATATTTGGTACAAGTACTAACTACACTTATAAGTTCCTTAACGATTTTAATTCCGTTTCAAAGTGATATTATCTTTAATTATAAGATTATTATCAATATTATATATTTTAATAAATAACTCAACTTTTACTTGACAACGTGTTAAAATTCTATCAAATCACTTAATTCATACGAAAAAATTTCCTAACGAATGACTGTAATACCTTGTTCGATTACTAGAAAAATATACATCTTGAACTTCTGGATTAAACGAAATATAATATAATAACGGCTTAAAACTAGAACAAATGGGGGATCAAAGCTACAATGACTATGAATAAATACAAACAAATACCGGCATATACGCCTTGAAACATCGGAAAATATAAATGGTACCATGAACCACTCGAAAAAACATATACGATACTTTAAAAAAAGTTAAAATATATTTATTAGAAGATATCAATTTCACAAAAAGCTGTAATAGCGATAAATTACAAATTTAATCCTAATGGATTTACCCTTCACTCCATATAATTGGTACTTATCCTAAGTTTAGTACATATTAAGTACTGTAATAAATTACTATTTAAAAAGAAAAAGTTATAGCGAAATTTATGACAACCTGACCTTTTTCAAAGGCTAAAGTAATATCTCGAGGGCTTCATTCACAACAACTTTTCCGTGGAAGATAAACGTGCTAAAACTATTATTACAATTCAAGGCCCTCTCTTAAGGGATGAAAGAAATATGGGCTAATTTATAGATAGGTAACGCTATTAGAAATATGATATAATTATAAACTTACATAATGACACGGATTTCCTTCTTTAAATGATGATACAAGAATATAAAACAGAAGAGGTGGATGAAGCAGTTTTTAAAACACCATTTAATAAATAACAAAAAGTACAACATATATACAACAAATTAACGCCCCTTCGTTTACCTCTATATAACCTTGGATAACCCTTATATACTCTTCGACACTGACATCGAACCCATATACCAAATTAATAAAGTCGAAATAACTCCAACATAAACGTCTATTTGGTTTTAAAAATAGAAAAACTCAGTAAAGCCTTAATTTTGTATCCTTTCATTGCCTAAGAAGAGGCTGCGAACCGCAAACTAAATATCAAGTTACATTATAACGACATTCTTATAACGCTAAGTAAATATTTTAAAGATTCGATCTTAAAAAGTCACTACTTCAATTAAACAGGGCGTTTTTCGTTTGAGATGTTCGAATTAACTATTTACGATGGATATAAACCCTTCTTCAAAAGATTCGTATATAAAGTGAAAAAAACAAAATTGACCAACCTTATAAAAAAAGTCGACTTGTAATAAAAAGGTACTATAACGCCGGTAAACAAGATATTATAATCTAGTCGCCTACTTTATAACGAATAAGTCATCACTTGATCTTAAAGTTTATTATCTCTCCATGAACCCAATATAACCTAAGTTTAAAATCCGAAATATCAGGTAAACTTACACGTAATTATGGAAACACTTCAAACAACGTATCTCCACCTACCTTCCATTAAAACTCTGAGGAAAATACCCGCCCAAAATACTGTTATATATTCTAAAACCGTTCTACAGGCTCGCGAAAATCATTATATACGAGTTTAATATATACTAAAGCTATTATAACAACGCTGCGAAATAACGAACTCAACTTTCAACCCTTATTTACTGGTTTCCATAACAAATTTAAAAGGCTTAAAGGTTGTTGAAATACAAACTAACGATATATTTATCCTATAGAATAGGCAATGTCCCGCTTAAAAAGATAGAAAGTTTGAAAAGTCTAATTTGAAGACGAAGCTGAAAATATACCTAACGGAAAATTGCCTAATTGACTTTGAAGATACGACGATTAACCTTCAAAATGAAAAACTGGAATATAAATAAAGAAGCAGTGTAATAAAGTTTTCTTTATTAACATACAGAATATAAAATGCGCCAACGAATACCGATACCAACGTATATGTAAAGACTAGGTTACATTAACTGAAAATGATGTTTAATATATTTATTATTGTGTCATTGTAGAGAAAGATTTCGAATAACCAATGTCGGGTGTGAAATAAATGTTCTGAATGGAAAATTCTAAACCCGAAGTATAGTTTACGCTTCTTACCTTGAGACATATAGACAACAAAGTAATCTTTTTTTACTAATAATACATTTACGAATGATAACAATTATCACTCAAAAATAGGATTTATATTTCTTATTGATAATGAAATGCCGGACCGAAACGGGTTTACTTTACGCGGTAATATTATGAATTAGAATTTGACTAAGAATAAAT
Source organism: Anisogramma anomala (assembly GCA_038502455.1). Taxonomy (NCBI): domain Eukaryota; kingdom Fungi; phylum Ascomycota; class Sordariomycetes; order Diaporthales; family Gnomoniaceae; genus Anisogramma; species Anisogramma anomala. The sequence goes on along the minus strand of JASMMZ010000001.1, from coordinate 22,884,143 downwards.
CGATCATAGGGGATATTTTGTTTTAAATATTAATAAAACACTTCAAGGTTCTCATTCCAGAATTACCATAGCAATAACGATTGGTATAATTATTTGGAACCTAAGTATGGAAGTGCTTCTTTGAATATTTTATATTAATATTTTGTTCTTTACAAATATATCGTCAAATTCGAAATTATTAATACAAAGCGTTTTATAATCGATATTACAGCTTTAAAGGAATCATAAATATGTCGCGAAATTGGAAAAACGAAACGAATCGATAAAATATTAAACCCAACGAACATAATAACTAAAGGCGTTCCAAATAACATATTAAAAGCGCTCGTTTCTACAAACACTCTCTTCGTTAACGTTGTTGGGAAAGTCATACAACTTAACCTCCAATAGGTAACGTTTCTTTGTACTTCTTTATGAATTTGGTTTCCCTATGAATTTTAACTTATATTTCACGCCTTTAATACATAATTGAGTACTTACTCTATACGTTTCATTTTTTTGTATGTATTATTTATCGTTTATATTACGCATTTAATTTTCAAACTTCATGATTTATGATTTAAGTTCTAATTTTTTCTAAAAAATCATATTTTACTATATAACTATATATATATGAACCAGTTTTGGTAGGGCTTCAGACATTGCAAAGTTATCGATTTGATTAGTTGAAGTAAGAGTAGTATTATCAATGGTCAGTGGTGGATGTATTGTTCTAGGTTTGGCAGACTACTGGCCGGTTTGTTCAGTAATTTTTATGGATAATTGCTTGTCCCGTGCCCTAGTGTGAAGTCAGAGTATACTGTACTTAACTTTCAGCCAATATAGTAGACCCAAAAAACAATACACTTAACTTGCAATAAGTATTGTCAACTTTATTATAAGTAAAGTTAACTAACTTTACTTCAATTACTATTATTCTAACAATAAGTTTATAATCGGTAAATAATAAAGACTCGACAGTTAGTAGCTTCCGAATGGGAAAAGGAAGAGGAAAGACTTAATGTTGTTTTCGTTGTATTTATCGTCGTCGATTTCGTTATCGTTGACGTCGTTACCACTAACATCGCCGCATTAAAAAAGATTATGTGTTCTCTATGCTTTAATCTATATGATTTTAGGTAAACGGAAATAGGTTCGGTCGTACTTTTTACAACGCCGGATGAAAATTTCGTTAAATTTATTTATATAATACAGACGTAATCTCGCGCGTTACACAGTCATAGTAGTAACGGTTTCCGCGGGCCATTTATTAATATCTAACCAAGAATAAGTTGAAGTTTCGAGTTACCTCTTAAGAAAGTGAAATAACTTATCATAAATTCTATGGGTGCATAAAAGGGTGTTTTCGAACGGTATTATTATTACCGGAATAGTTAAGAACCGGTTTAAGCCCCATTCGTAACGATAGTAACGTATCAATACGCCCCTATTTTAACGATATTCGCCATACGATTTGCTAGCGACAATGAATACAACTTGAACGACCAAGGGCATAGCTATAAAAGGGCTAGTAGCGTTAAACTTGGTCTAGCGTTTCAATGCCAATTAAATTAAAATAGTTTCAAAGCGTATTTTAATAAGGCATACCTTGAAACGGTAACCCTGTTCCGTTATTTCGCCTTCGTTTAATTCAACGTTAATATATATTACAACTTGAACGGAAAATATTTCGTACTCTATTATAACTCGTCGATACTGCTTTTTCGGAGTTTAACGGGTGTTACGAGTAAAGGCGAGGGTCTTACTCAGTACGAAAAGATAAGGTTTATAACCTCCAACTATTATTATTGCTACTGTTATTACTCATCTTTATTACACTTCTATTGCTATTGTTCGAACGCAGTAAAGGGGAAGAACGGAGAGTGGTACGCGGGAGTAGACGCGTATAGGGAGAGAGAGCTAATAATAAAAGGGAAGGGAGAGGTATTAGTGATAATTTGGGCAGTGGTGGCGGTGGCTATCTTTACAACATGTACCTATTGTCGCGATATACGAAGTCGCTGATTACGTAACTTCCAAGATAACATGTTATATGATGTAATGAGGGCTTGTTAAATAAGCGTAAAAAATTAATATGGTTAATTGGGAGTTTACCAGAACGAGGTTATTCGTTATTAAAGGAGGAAATATTTTTTTGTCTCAATCGACGAAAATGCACTACTTTCTACTAATTTTTACAATAGGGAACATCGACAACCACGCTTTTACAAAACTCGCGAACCTTCTAAAACTAACCACGACTTGCATTACATTAGCGTTAATCAATAACATATTGTTATTACTAAATTATAGAAACGATACTTTTCATATCAAGATGAAGATTACCAATATAGGTATATTATAGTTAGTAGGTGTACGGGATCACTTTAGCGGAGTGTATGATAAGGGGTTACAACTCAGATAAAGGTATCTAACCTTGCATCTAAAAATATACACTCTCCAAATGCTTCGTCTCCTACTTGCATCTTTCTACTACTATCTTTGATTACTATTACGTCTTCTTTATATGTTGACGTAAATACCAAACCAATAGGAACAAATGAAAAATAATTATGACCTCATGTTTCATCTAATATTAATCCCAATATTTCTTATTACATAAATATAACTACTTCAATACGCTTTTTATTTTTTATCTTTTAAATTTAATTATCGTTAATATTCACTATCCAGCTAATATACATGTAAAACATTGATCAATGATCTAGCTCTATCGAAGATAAATCAATTTGGCTAAAAAGTGCTAAATTATATAACGTATAAATATAGCTAAGAAAACATTGCCCTTTTGTTTCAAATTTAGTATAATGATTTTTGTATCCCATTAATTTCTTAGAAACTTTACTTTTAAAGGAAACTTGAATGCCATGGTCAGTGAGAACATATTTAAAGAATTTATACCACAGTTTAATTACGTCATTAATTGGGTTTTATTGTTGGTTATAAAGGGTTTTTTTAACACGTTTGATCCTTTGTTTGATCCTGTGAATATTATATTAATATAACGGATATCTGCACGATTTGCAATGAATCTTTATACTAGTCAATTGTTTTCTATATAGGTGGGTTTTTTATAATATGTGTGTAGTAGTATTGAGTTGAATTCGGTTAGTTTTAATGGGCATTCTGCATCATTTATGATTTTGTAAATTTAACTGTTACCGCGTAGCCCCGAGAGCTTACTAGTAAGAAAATGCTATAAATACCAGGGGAAAATATAATAATATGAGGATCCCGCATCTTAATATACACCTGAGAGGGTCCTACAAAGTGAGGCATACATGAACTCAGACTATCTTTTCTATTAAGACCTTAGGGTGCCCTATAGGCCTCAGAGCTTAAAAAAGCGAAGCTTGTAGCCATAATTTAGCCGGAAATGCGAGTTGTTAAGCTTTGACCTCATGCTTACCTACGCTAAAGCAACAACATGAACCCCTAAATTGAATGTGTTGGAGAAAGCTTATATACTCTATATTTAACCTAAAAATCGAGGGAGAAACTTTACCTGTTTCGTGTAAAACACTACCGTTTGGTTTCAAGTTATAATATGGAAAATGTATGTAAAATAGGTTTGTAAATAATTGAAAAGATGGATTCAATATTACCCTAATTAAGTATATAGGCCATACGCGTTGGTTGATATCTAACACGTATAACTTAATTGACGTTATTGAATTATATTAACATAGAAATATTTTAAGCCTAATTCATACCCTCTTCATAACGGTTAAGATCGTAACTTTCAGCTCCTAAACTAGAACCAACTACTAATCAAAAAAACCAGCTCTATTATAAATAATATCGATTAATAATATTACAATATGATAAAAATAAGTAAGTATACCTTATATATGTATATCCGTATATCGTAAGGATTATTACCAGTATGATAGCATTTTTTTGCAAAAAGGCTACGGTAAAGGCATACATGGTAACAAAATTAGCGGCGCGCTACAAAAGGCGTTTCACCACCTAAGTCGCCGCATTTATCGCGCTATTTACTCTAGTACGAGCCTGCATTACTAAAGTAAAGAGAGAAGGGTGGTAAACACAAACTTAAAAGCTTTTAGCCCTTAACCATCATCTTCTATACACGAAATAAGTTTAATACCTCCTACACAACGCTAATAAAAGCGTTTACTAAGTCGAAAATGTTAAATATATTCGATGCCAAGATGAGTAAAAGTTTATATAAAGTCGATTATACCAAAGCATATATATCTATTAAACATAAAGATAGATATATTCCCGCTAAAGCTAGTATTGAAATATTATTATCAACGTATGGTATTAACTTAATAGCTAAGACTTTGTTGAGTTTCCTAACGACCATACGTCGTTCTTTATATATGGCCGTTGATATTGTAAAAGCAGACGTGTAGACGTAAGGAGTTGTTGGCTGCGGAGGAGAAGCGAAAGAAAAGTAAATTACAGACTTCTTTTGGGAAGAAAACCTTGCATAAATAGCTATGCAGATCTTCCCCAAAGCTATTCAAACTTTCTGTATCCCGCAAGAAACTAGTAACTAACGCTTTTTAACCGTGGTAACAATCAAAGCATATTTTAAAGCTATTGTTAACCTATTATTAAACTTCTAAAAATATGTGTAAAAGAAAGGCCTGTAATCTGTTCCTATATTATTACCAGCGAAAGTTCAACGTAAAATATGACCTCAGAAAAAAAACTCATTTATCGTTTCAATTTATTGGGAAAAAAACATATGTTAAACTCAAAAATAAATAGTTCTGAACGGGAACGAACCATAGATTTTTTTCGAAATTAGAAAAGAATATTTCAAAATAAAGATTCCTTATCCACTTATTAGGAAACCTGTAGGGAATATAAGGAGTGAATGGAATCCAACGAGTATATTTCCCTTTTATAATATAAATAATAGACTTTCACGTCTATGAGTTTGAAGCGGCGGTAATACGCTGAAAAAAACTCATACCCGTGCTTTATAACACGGACATAATGAAGAAAAGAGTGTAAAAGTGGTGGTAAAAACACTAAGTACCCCTGATACTAAAACCTTCTATATTTAGGCTCTAGTTAATTGAAATATACGGATTTTCATTAATAATACAGAAAATATTTGCTATCTTCTTTAAAAGTATTAATCGGACTTAACGATTTTTATATTATTTTGAAAAAAGAACCTAATCGTATAAGCGAACAGGACGTTCTTTGATCGAAATGGGCCCCGATAAAGGCGCTATTATTAACGAATTAATTTCATTGTTCGTTAATGATTATCCCCTTTATCCGAGGCTTTATGGCGTCAATGAAAATACTTTTCAAAATCAATAAAGTTATGAAACCGGTTATAAGCCCATTGAAAAATCCCCACTTTTTTTTTTTCGAAGGCTTTATATTACTTATATACTACTTGTATGCATTGTAACGTCTTTAGAGGAATTAACTATAACGGCTTAAAATTCTAGAGGGATCCTTATCGCTTTGAAGTTGAAAAGATACGTAATGTTATAAGCTAGTGTTCAAAGCTAGAGGTCGACAGGAATTTAGCCCTAACGATTACCATACTTTTATAATACTACCATATCTATCCTAAGTATGCCTACACCACGGGACCAATTATACAACCAGGTTATACTTTATTGTTAGTTTTGTAACAGCTTTCTAACAAGAGATTATATTTCTTTTTTTTATCGAGGATTATCAACATTATCCGATTACACTAAGCGATAACATTGGTTTATGGCATTTAAATATAGTTTCAAACTTCTTTCTTCTTCGGTATCTCAGCTTTTCAATGTTTGTGACCAAGACCTATATTTTTCGATAACCTGAGCCTGGACCGTTAGGTGTTAGAGTAGTTCTATTCCACGTATATGCAAGGTTCATTACAAGGCGCTTAAACGGTATAGCATAATTAATTAGCTACTTCATAGAAACAATTTACCAAAGCTATAAAAAAGGAGCTCATAAACCTAGATTACGCCGCGTTCAAATATAGTCTACGTATTTAATAATACAATTATATTGTGCTAATCAAGTTTATAGACATAATCCAGTGGCTTGAAATCGTTACCAGTACGCTTACATTATTCAAGTAACCCTTTCATTAACCAGGAGCTACTCTCACGTGACTTACGCAGAATACCAACCTCATAAATAATACCAATACACCTTCCATGCCGCTTGACGTCAAAGACCATGCCGAATCACCTAACTACGACAACTATACTTGAAATTCCTTTGATTAATACCATGAAATTAACAGTTAATCTAATGACGTTATCCTTCAACAAATGAAACGTGAACCTAGAAATTAACTAGTAAAACCGTTAAACGTGAAATCACGATTTGAGAAAGAAAAGGCTACGATATTATGTAAATTACGTAAAAATAGAAATTTCATTACGATATAAAACACTGTCACGTTATTACTTAGTAATTGAATAGAATAGTTAAAACAGTTCTATAAAGTTACTACGTTTACGGTGATGATAGCAGTAAAAACGAGCCCGACGTTTTTATAACCATTATTTATGTTCATTATGATTAACTTAATATGATACGAGCCGTTATCGCTCGACTTAAAAGTTTTAAAAAAACTTTCATAAACGGGTTTCTACTTTTTTGATGTTAAACAAGCTTTATGAATCGAAACCAATAGTATGTTTTTGAAATTATCTATTAAACGTGTTATAGTATAAAGAATTGATAACAATATCTTTTTTAATTCACTTTTTTCATTTTATCATGCCAGAGAAACAGAATGAATAAGTTATTTGTATTTTAATGATCAACGGATAGCCTTAAAATTTCGAAAATGATATAATGGTAGTGGTGTAAGCGTGATTAACAATACTAATAACAGCGACTACTTTTACTTCGGGATTAATGGCGGCAATATACCTGTGTACTATAGTGAAGGAGATGATATAACAATTGTTATAAACGCTTTAAGACCGGTACTCGGTAACGCATTACCCTGATTAATTTAGTTGAGATTTTACCTAGTAATAAATAAAGTTTATATTTATGATACAACGTGAATAATTAATGAATTCAAATTTTTCTCTTGAATTCCGCCTGATACTCGAGCTTTTTTAATACTACAGATAATATAGGAATTAGTTTCATTATCATTCAAAACTTCATAGCCTTTTAAAGGGGAAAAGTATAACTATTGTATCTAATTATGGATGAAAATTGAAGGTAATTTAATTGAATACGATTATTTATTCAAAAGTTACCAAACGCTTTTCGTTTTTGATACCATACTCCGCAATCACGTTTGATTTATTAATGTTTTCGTTAATGTGTGTTATAAGTCTTATAACGTTATTAGTATGTAATTTAACCGCTCAATATAATTATCGTGTATAATTCCATTATAACAAATTAACTAAGTTATCCTATGTATTTTCGTTGACCATGTATACGGTTTTTTTCTTTAAAACCTACTTTAAATTTCACTGTGATAGGTATTGGTATCGTATTTAGGCTTATATTATTCTCTGTTTCTAACATAACATTATTTTTCGTAAACTTCATATGGAATATGAACAGATAATCCACGTTTTTTAAATATATGTATTGCTTATGGGGAGGACAGGTCTTTATAGTATATGTGAAAAAGGGTTCAAACCTATATATAAATTATCCTTAAGCTTAAACGCTACGGTTTTTCATGTAATACTCCGATAACTACATAAAAATCAAATCGTTATTAGGCAATTTATATCCGTTTGATTTAAATATATTAATAAGACGTTAGCCCGCAAACAAACTGTTAATATAGACGATATACTTCCGGCTACTCTTAAGAAATTCGTTTTTTTTTTCGATAAAACCACCTGAGATAACTTTTTTTTGACCGCTTAGAAGCCGATTATAAGAATATGTTTTCAAACTATATTTATGGTTAGCTTTTCAAAATATATCAGAGCTTGTTATATTGAATATTACGGGAATAGTTGCTAATATTGAGAACGATATTAACGGAATTGTTAAACTAAGCTTGTATTCGCATAAGTAGCCTTTTTGTGGATGTCTCCGTACTTTTCGTTGAAAAATAAGGAGACGACTTACGCTTTTATATTAACTATCGACAATTTAACTTCATTACAAAAGTTGACCGATAAATATTTCCTTTCATTTGGAAATCTTTTGCCATTATTTCACCAGTCACGTAGTTTTCCAAACTCGACATTAGACTCGTTCGTTCCAAATTTCGTATTAAAGAAGGTAACGAGTAGAAAACCGCGTTTGGTATCCGTTTTAGGATTTTCTCATGATTTATTGATTCTCCCGGCTTTTCTGACATATCAGCCATTTGTTAATATTATATTGCCAAAATATGCCACTCATCCGTCTATATTTCATATTCAATTTATTTTGAAACTAAATTCATGAAATCGAACATTACTTTCAACGATTGTAATATTAAGTTCAAATAGGTAGTTAACGTTATTGAAATTTCGAGACTTAATATCAATACATTTAAATATTAATTATGTGTTAAAAAAATCAAATACTTATATTCTATCATCGAGTCCAAGGTAGGGATACATATAAATTCGGACATATTACGTAGTATCCGGGAGTAAGTACCTTATACGTTGGTGTTAAGGGTACACAATTTTTTAGGTTTCGTTAACTTTTACCTATAGTTTATTTGGGAAAACTGTTGTTAGAGCTTTAGACGTTACAGTGTTGTCGATTCGATTGGTTAAAGTAACAGTAGTATTGCGTGGTCAAGTGTTGGATGTATTGTTCTAGGTGTCGGAGAGAGCTAGCCGGTTTGTATAGTAATTTATATGGCCAATTGCTTGGCCTGTACTCTAGTATAAAATGGACGTATACTGTACTTGACTTGCAGCCAATACAGTAGGCCCACAAACAATACACTCAACTTGCAGTCAATAAAGTCAACTTTGCAATAAGTAAAGTTGATCTACTGTACTGTAATTACTACTATTATAATATTAGCGGCTTTTTTTTGTGTACGCACGTTGGTATGGTTAACCAAACTTTTTTGGTCACCGCCGAATTACGTTCTCATTAACTAGCTGGACCCCTATGAGTTTCAGTTGACTTTTATACCTAAATTACCCCTAATCTCCTTTAATTACTATACGGCTTCAAGTCCCTATTTTATTAATTCCCGTATATAAGTCTTTTGTTACAGACTTACACATACTACCTACCACCACTATTGACCTTTTTAATACATGTGGGTTAAGTCGTCTACAACTTCAATTAACCTATATGGATTAACTTGATTATTACTGCCTTTTTTACCATTACATTACTGCTAGAATTACTTTTATTTCTATTAGCTATCTTAACAAACGTGGATAGAACTACCCTTTTATCTTGCTTAACCCTTGTAGATTGATTAACCTATTATTTCCTTTGATTCAACTGTACTACTTAAAAAAGTTACCATTGTTATTCTCCTAGCAGTCTTTTACTTTTCCAGCATATTCCTATCCGTTAACACTTAACTTAACCTTACCGGGTAGCCTATTAACGTAGTACTCGATACGTATAATTAATCTATTGCTATTTACCAACCCTTTAAAGGCCTAATCAATCTATATATTCGTTATAGTATCTTCAGGATTATCCTTCCCATCAATTTATTGGAATTCATCGATTTCCCTGTCTTAGTAGGCTTCGCGGAGTGCCATTACATCGATTATCAGATATTTTTCACTGGTGAGTACAAGCCTTAAAAGGTACTCGAATATGCTTCTGAAGTCGGTATAGATTACTACCGGAATAGAGAATTCCTTTAGTTGTCTGGTGATAATGTTAAGAGTTTTCTATAAGGCTATACTTATATTAAAGCCAGCTATTATGAAGTAGACCTTTAAAACTAATATGCTTCGTATAGTCCTTTTGAATTTAACGTATATCTAATGGATCAGGTTACAGATAAGAATAAATTGGTCTTTTTACATATTTCTATTAATGAGGGTTATTAGGAAACCGATCTATAAAGACAAGTCGATGTAATTTTTAGAGGAACCGTTTTTCAAGATTATTAATTTAGCCTTTAACAGGTTCATCGGGATTATATTCATCCCTCGATTCCAGTTTTTCATTTATTACTCGAGTCTTTTTCTTTTAGCTAGTTAAAGTCTTTATTTATCGTTTTTTATATTTGTACCGCGATTAATAGGTCGTAAAAAGCGTTCTATTTGTATAAGCTAAAGATATAAATGCTATGTGCGCATTATTTTAAGTACCTTTGAGGCTTAGTTACGTTAATTTTGTGAATTATAGTCAAATTAGTGCCTTAGCTTCTCTAGCAACAACTAAGGCTAGTATTAACACTAAGTATATGGATTAACAATCTATTAAAGTTAAATTGGTTGCCTTTCTCCAAAGTCGTTACCAGCTTGTAATTTCATACATAATGACTTGAATCACCTACTATTTCGATGTTACAAAGTTGGTAATTCCTACGAAAAGGGTATCGTTAATTTGTATACCTATTGATCCAAAAAAGAATTTACGTTACCTGAAGGTACGAATCTTAAGATAAAAACTTTATTCCTACCCGTAAATTAAACTACTATGAATAAGTTAAAAACTAAGCAACATTTATTTTAACTAGTCACTATAGTAGCGTAATATAGCTTATTACCATTCCGGGAAGGTAAGTAACACGTAATCATTATAACAGCATTAGTAAAACAATTCGTTTTCAATCGATCGTTAACTATATATATATTGACGTTATATCTCAGCTATTAAATATAAACTTGCCTTTAGTTTTGTCTAGTAAACTCATTATTTAAACAACTACTAATCGTTGGATAATTTTCTCAATTGTTAGCGAATGCGTAAGGATATAATCTTTACTTTTATCGCCGTATCCTTAAGTGATTAAACTTAGATTTTCCTACGGCCTCCCCATGGTTTTTCCCTTGACTTCTTGTATAATCCTTAAACTGAAATTTTTAATATTCGGGTTTTAGAGGTTAAAGTTGGTTATAGATACGAATTATATAACTCTTCGAGTTAGGAGGCCGTTAATTTCGACCTTATTACTTTCCTAAAAAGTTTTGTCAAAGGTCTTGATAACATCTTGTTCCCGTAGCTTTAATGCCAAGTTTTTATCATCTTTTATTATTCTGTTTATCTAAATAGTATTATAAATACAACCTTGTATATATATTTTTTTCTCTTTAGTATTCCTTCTTTTTCAAAGGTCATTCATACCGGTGGCGTTTTATCGTTTTATCGATTATAGGTGGAGGAAGGTTGTGTTGATTTTACCATTTCAGTTCATGGTCTTTATCGTTGATCGCCTTAATATAGTGCTTAACTTGAGTGGTATAAAACGTTGCAACACTGTTAATTATTTTAATAATTACTTTTAAATTGGCGATACTTTAATTTTGTATAGGCTATCCAATTTTCCTAGCTTCCGCTACACGAAGACTTCATTTAGCAACGTCAGAGCAAATACTTCGATTATCGTAAAGCCGTTTCTAATATTGAAGGTGACGTTAACTTAGCGCCGTGTTAATTCCTTATGTAGTTTTTTTTAATGCCTTACTATATTCCATTCCTCTCTTTGAGGTATTTGTCAATAGTGAAAGTTCACCTATTAGGTGTAGCTATGCCTTAAAGGCCACTAATTTTGGCACTAAGCTCTCAGAACACATATTGTTGTTTAGGCCTTTTACCGCTATCAAAAGGCGTGCCTTTTAGTTCGTAAAACTTTTGATCTCCAGTATGAGGATATTGTACGCTCGTTGCAGTAATATATATGTCCTCTCGACTTTTCTAACACTTTAATAGACTTTTACATGCACCTGTTTATACTATATCCCTATTATTTTAACGATTGCCTGGAACTTCGCTGCCGCAAAGTTGGTACTTACATCGTAGATAACGATATTAGGTAATCCTAAGTACGTGTTAGTTTATAATATTTCTAGCGTTTCCCACGTATTCTTTGTTAGCAGGGACTTTGAAAACTTGGCTCCGTAAAAGAAGGTTGTGGAATTAACGACGTGAATAACAAGCTTATAATGTAAGTAAAACAATTTAATAAAGACTTTGTAATAAAAATCCTTATCAGCTTTTAATATAAACTTAAATCTTCAAAAAACTTGGGTATACTTTTAGTAATAATGGTAAAGATTTTTAATAGCATTTGAAGACCAATTTTGAATATTTATATACCTTACAAAATTCAGGACTTAATATAACCTTTTATCGGTATAATAGCTCAAATGCTCATATAGCTAACGTATTTTTAACTTTCTTAGATTCAATACCATTGCTTTTATACTTTGAAGATAAAACTACAGGTGCCATTACTTAAAGATAAAGAGAAACCTTTTGCCCTTTTTAACCAGTTTATTGTTGTTAACGTTAACGTTGACACCAAGAGTCTTTATATCCTGTAAGAAAATGAGGAAAGGAGTAGGGGACTTGAATATTGAAAACGTAATTGACCCAATAATATTTTAAATTACTGTTGTATCTAGTAACGATAGTTATTTACCTTAACCGAAGTAAACTTTGGTTTTGCCGTTATCCTAAAGATTAATCCCGGTAATAGTAGTATTTTCCTTCTGTAATACTAGGGATCATGAATAGCGTTTTGTTCAGTAACTTATTTCCCCTGAATCTGGTATAATACCTTAAAATTAGTGGTTTTCTTAATAATCGCGAAAGTCAAAGGTATATAATGAGTTTAAAGTTTACTTAGAACCAAGGTAATGGTTTTGGCCACTTAAACAATATGATCAGGTATAGTCAGCTACTTATTAGCCTGCGCTAGAAATAACGTCGTCATAGTAAGTAACTTTTTGAAATGTATCGTTATCGTCCACAAACTCTTTACTATCGTAATATACCATATAATTCTGGTAATCATACACCGAAATAATTAGGGATTAAATATGATATATTAACTCATATTCATAGCGCTTGACCGGAAAATTGCTAATTAACTAATAATCGGATTTGTTATAAATCTGATAACTTTAAATATTATTAATATGATATTTTTTACGGTCAAAAAATCCGTTTGAATCTTTCCCTCGATAACTATAGTGTAATTATAATGTTTCATTAGAAGACCTCAGACCAAATTTCAAACGTTAAAGCCGCCTATATTTACGATTAATATTGGAATAGTACTACATATAGTGTAGAAGGATAACTTTACTTACAGTAAAGTTGACTATATTAATCTGCAAGTTGAGTGTATTGTTTTGTGCTGACTTACTGTATTGTGTGTAAGTCTAGTACAGTACTCCACACTTCACACTAGGGTACGGACTAAGCAATTGATCATATAAATTACAGTGTAGACCGGCTAGCTGCCTACCAAATTTGGAATAATACATCCACTATCTGACTACATAATACTATTGTTATTTCGAATAATCGAATCGACAACGTTGAAACATCCAAAGCCCTACCAACATTGATCAGTATTTATTTAGTTAAGCACAGATTGGCTAAGTAAAAGAAGAAGTTACTTTCTGGTTACGTTTTATGAAATACTAAGGTAGAAGAAAGATTTTAACGAAAGGACTTTACTCCTGCGTCGGTTCTTAAGGCAGCAAGTAGAAAATATTTCTAGGTTGCGTCGGTTTTCACGGCAATTTAGAGGTAGCGATGGTATTGCTATCGAAAACATTAAGAAATCTTTACCAGATCTTTTTTTGAAGACGTTGAGATTAATTATAAAAGGTTTTAAATCTCGGGAAGTTAATGAACGGCTAATTTAATACCACGATAGGTGTTACTACTATAAAAATGATTAAGTCTTACGGTTAAAGAAGAAATAACCCTCGATCTTTACTACTAACAAATGACCTTTGAACTTACCTTTTACACTAGACCTTTACCCCTAATTTACTCTTTTCACTTCCCCTATACCAACTCAATCGTTAAAATAGCTACTTTAAGATAAAAACACTAAAAATAGTAAATTAGCGCCAAGAAAGTTATGTCGCACGACTTAACGCTAAGTCACCAAGCTCCTACATAACTTTACGCCAAAATACCAAGTCATCACGCCTAAGACTACCAAGTCCCTCGCCCTACACTTCCTGCACGTACTACATCAGCTAAACCGTTAAACTGGCTTTAAGCTAGAAATATATAAAGAAAGTTAAAGCACACGAAACTGTTTTTGTCAACCACTACGGCGAATAGTTTTGAATTACGGATGTCGACGAGACCTTAACTAAAGCCTACCTAACCAATTACGTTAGCAAGTATATTATCGATGCGGACCTTGGTAACGGCGGACTTCGGTAACGATTACGGCCTTGGCGCCTGCGTTTTTCAAGACTGTCGTAAGTTTTTTAACCACTAAACTTTTATTATTTGGAAGACAATTTAACGTACGTTTAATACGAAGCTAAAAAAAGTTTAATCTCCATGGCATTTATATCCCTGAAAAACTCCTATTAAGACTAACAAAAATCTTTTTTCAATTAGCTAAACGAAAAAAAAACACTTAAAGCCCTAATCCTTAAAACTTTCGAAGAAAAGACAAAAGCATTGAAGAGCTTTAACGCCTTTACACACGTTTCAAGGGACCTATCCTTTACCCCTAACTGATTAAAGCCTCTTTAAATGCTAGTAATAAGGAACTTGTTAACCTATTTAGCATTTTAACACCTCTACGTAATAACGGGAAGTACGCTTTCAGCGGCAGTAAAGCACATAAAGCAAGGGCCGCTAACACAGCCAGAGGAATCGATATCGATACTCTACACTAATGAATTAAATAATATAATTCATTCCCTTGAAACCTTTAGGTCCCTATTCCCCCCTAGTCTTTCAATCGCTAAGTCCTCCAAAATCCTTCATATGGTAGGTTTGTATATATACGAAAACTTACTATAAGCCTTATTATAAGACTTTACCCCTCGTTTCAGGCGACTGAAAATTACCATTAATACTGTGCCTTGAAGTTTTTAAGACTTAAACTGCCAAAAAATACTAAGGAAGACTGGTTTAATTACCTCGACCTGCCCTTAGGACTTTTTAAAACGATTAACATTAATTATAAATTCCTAATGGATTTCGCCAAAATCTGTAACGATGTAGAGAGGTATAACAGAAAGCTTTACAACCTCTTTTACACGAAGATAATGTCTTTCCTTAGTATTTGTAAGTGAATAAAGGTTCCCTCTTCTGGTTTTTACTTACTATTCCCTAAAATCCTTACAAGGCACGTTAGTGATTACAACCTAACTTTTCTAAATCAAGCTATCACGTTTCGCGAAATCTATAACGGTATGAAAAGCTATTTCGAATATGATGTCTAACTTGCATAATACTATATAAATTAGATTACCGCGTGATAGACTGTAATAGTAGCAACGAAAAAAGAAGAAAAACTACCAATGAATATATTAAAACATATGCTTAATAAGCTGATACTGTGTTAACAAGTAATAGGAAAGACCTATATTAGCGAAGCTACACTTCGCGAATAGGTACGGGTAGTAGTTACAGGCGTTAGCGAGTTTAAATACGCCTTATAAAGCCCAAATGTTACTTTAGAAGGCTTTTTTCGCTAATTGCGTTTCTTGCTTATTACTATAATAGTAAGTATACCAAGCTCGTTTACATATACCCTTAAACCGACAACTTCCTTAACGTAAATAAAGAAGACTTTACGGTAGTTAATTACATTGACCGCAAGTATAGCTACGGGCGCCTTTAACGCCTAAGATATAGCCTATCAGCCATTAACTGAAGGCAGCACCCATTTTGGCGCTAATAGGACCAAGATTTAGTCAGACTTGGTAACCGCAAACACTATCGTCGTAATGGTGGCAACAGATATTGAATCTGGGGTAAATGTAGTTGTTGGTTAACTTGATACCTTTCTGCTAAGTGAAATAATAGAAAATAAGTATTACATCCAGTACCCTACTAGTTTTAAATAGTAATACTTGGATTAAATCATAGATTTAAAGGGTGACGAGCCAATTAACAGCGATAATAACCTTAAGCAAATGAATTGATATAATGATATTGCTTTTCACGCGGCTTAATAACTAGCTGACCACGCCTTCCTATACTGTTTAGGTGGTAAAGACCCGTATCTTTACTTTAATTAAGCCTCTAACCCCTTATACACCTTTAACCTTCGTAATCACTACGTGGACCAAACGTTTTAGGATATTATACCAAATATAGGAGTGGTAAAGTATTTAATAGGAGGCTATTTATAGTATATGATACTACGATGGAAAAGTACTATAGCTACAGAAATAGATTGTTAAGATGCTGGTGAGGCCAAAGTTAGCTTCAAACCAAGCGAATAACTATCGTTACTAGGGATAACGGTCATTAAAATTGTTGTAGGAGCGATTACGTTCCATATCCTTATGTCTCTTAACTCTTTCTTCCTTTATTTGGAGGATATGAAAACCCTCAGCATTAACCTCAACGTTAACGTAAACGAACTGATTAAAAACAACCAAAGGTTTCCCCTCGTCCTTAAGTGGGAGTACCTATAGTTTTACCTTTAAGGCCTTAAAGCAATGGTATTAAACCTGATAAAGCTGGAAATACGTCTACTATATTAACTCTTTAACCAGCTAGTTGTTAACAGGCTATATAAAGTATTGAAGACCGCAGAGTATAAATATGTAGAATAACTTTCCCTTAAAACCGTTAAGAAACTTTGTTACCACTATTAAACGCATATATAAGCCGCCCGAGAATTTAACTTTACACTAAAAACGATAAAGGCTTTAATTACAAGGTTTTTATTAATGTATTTTACCTAAATAATAAGCCTATTTTTTACGTCGTTAACTCCGCAACCTCTTTTTACGGGGCCAAGTTTCTAAAGCCCTTTTCGGAAAAGGATACGTGTAAAACACTAAGGATATTATGGATTAATACGTACCTAAGCTTAATTAACATCGTCGTCCACAATACCGGTATCAAATTCACGGCGACGAAGTTTTAGGAAGATGTTAAAATAATAGGTATTTAGTGTAAAAAAGTGCCTGTAAAAGCCTATTATAGAATTGATAAGGTGAAAAGGGCATATTCCCTACTTAGCCGAGCGTATAATATATTTATATTGGAAATTAGAAGTTTCACAGCTCCGAAAGCATGCTTTTAAATGGCGGTAAAGGGCTTAAACGACACTGTGAGCCCTAACCGTTTAGTGTTAACGTAACTCGTTTTGAGAGCGTATACACTCCTACCAAGTGAATCTCCGCTCTCGACAAGTACTTAAATGCGTGTTATCGCTTACAGAAAAGCTTTCAAGGAATTTCGAAAAGAATTAGCAATCTATTAGGTAAATAATATCTTTAATACCAGTAATAGTCCTATAACTATCGATGTACTTTATTTACCATCACAAAGTAAATTTCTCGTTTAGAGGAAGCTAAGCAAATAAGAGAGCCCGTTCAAGATTTTAAGTATAGTAAACTCTAAAGTAGTTTTTAAAACTGTTAACAATCCTATAATATTCCGTATAACTTAGGTTAAGTCCTATATTAGAGCTATTAATGATAAAAACCTTTAAGATAACTAAATGAATTAATACGAACCTCTTTTACTCGCTATCGATAAGCTGAAGAAATTCCGCCAGCGCGGACGACCCCAAAAAAAGAGGAATGTTAAAGAAAATGAATACACAACGGGTCTTATTTACAATACTACTTATATAAGTAGGAAAGAAAAGGATAACAAAGACTTAGTACTAAAACTTGGAGTATAAGACATTATCAAAACCATCGATAAGTCTTTTGGGGAAAATGGTAGGGTCGAGATGAATAGCTAACTAACTTGAGGGGTTATATAATTTATACCGAATACGGATTTTAACTTTTAAACCCTAAATATTACGATTTTCAAGTCAAGGATTATTTACTAGGCTAAAAGTAAGATTACGGGGCGGCCGTACGAAAAGTCATGTCTAATTGCTTTAAGATACGACGATAAAGGTAAAAACTAAATCCTTGCGCAATTGCTAACGATTTAAAAGGTTAGTTAGCGCTTAGTAGTCACCTTAATAGCAAGTTTACTAGATAAAACTAAATGAAAGTTTATGCTTAAAATCTGTAATATAACGTAAACCTATACGAGGTTAAGAAAGAATTTACAGAGAATCGTACTGTTAAAGCTATTATAGGAATTACGAGCCATTTTCCATTCGAGGAGGGTAATAAGATGTATTGAATTACTATACAGATTAGTTAAAACAGAAGTCTATTGATTCTTGAATTACTAATCTTATTTAAAGTTACAGCTAGCGATAAAGTTTTTAATATACGACCCGTATTTGCTAATAAATTAAGAAAAGAACTTCGGTTTAATGGGTATGTAGATTAACAATACTCTTTTCATCGGAAGGGTTGGCTTTTCATTATCGGAATAACAGGCGATTAAGGACTTTAAGTTTTATAATTTCTAGCCGGTAACAACGTTAGCGAAGATCAATTGATTTGATTTAAACGGATCGTTAATTCGTAAGCCTAATGTAAATGTTACCCTTAGTTTCTTGCTAAAAGGGCTTAGGCATCAATTTGGTTATAATCGACAAAACTAACTTAACCAAAGCCTAACGATACCTTAAATAACGTGTTCGTGACATCTATATTGTTACTTTGTACCAATCAAAGATATCGTACAACCTATATATCGCGGTATAGGTACAAAAGTTAAAAGATAAAGACTTTGACCGACTAAATAAAAAGCTTAAGTAGCAAAAGTGAAACCTGGACTGAGGGACTAATAACGTTTTAATCGATATATCGAGAGCTAAGTTAATAATTTTTACAGATTGAATTTTTGTAAATAACACCGATATGTCATTACAAATCGGCTTTCTAATAATCCTCGTAAACGAAGATAAGCAGAAAAATCAGTTTAGTATTATCAGTAGCTTAATCGATTAAACCTTTATCAAATATAAGAGAAGTATACAAAACGTGTTGACTTCAAAGGTCTACGGTATAATGGTAGGCTTCGATATAGGTATAACACTATTGAAACTCCTTAACCTTATTACCAGGCAGCTAAGGATTTTTGTTATACAGGTAGTAATCTGTACCGATTTGAAAAGCCTTTTCGAATACCTTTCGAAGTTTGGAATCACTAGCGAAAAACGCCTGATAATCGACGTAATAGAACTCCGTAAAACCTATGAAAAAAAGGGGAGAATAAAGAGTTCCGATAGATTAACATCAAAGAAAATCTTGCTAATACCATAACGAAGGCGTCGCCGAATAATGCACTGAAAAGATTTGTGAACAGTAATATATTAACTATACGTTTCAAGAGCTACGTTAATAAGCCGCCCGAAAATCCCAAATCATATAACGGCAGTTACGTATGTAATATCAAGCTGGAAGACTGCTAAGTAAGTAGAGAAATTAATGAAGGCGATTTATTGGATTGATACGGTTAAAGTGAAAGCCTGTAAAGACTTGTAGCAGAAGAACTTTTTGTGGGAATAAATAAACTCGTACCTTGAAGCCATGGGGAAATTAATGGTGAATGGGGCTAATTTACATACAATTGGGTGCAATTCGATGTGGAGGTCAATTGGCGATTTCGCAATTTAGCGCTACCCAAAAAAGATTAGTTAACCATACTAGTATGTACATAAAAACTAAAAAGCCGCCAATATTAGAATAGTACTACATGTAGTGCAATAATTCAACTTTACTTATAATAAAGTTAACTATATTAAACTGCAAGTTAAGTATATTGTTTTTTGTGGACTTATTGTATTAGGTGTAAGTCGAGTATAGTACTCCACACTTCGTGCTAGGGCACAGGCTAAGCAATTGGGCATACAAATTACAGTGCAAACCGGCTAGCGGTCTTCCAAACCAAGAACAATACATCCAGCATCTGATCACGCAATACTACTGTTACTTTGAACGATCGAATCGACAACGTTGCAACGTCTAAAGCCCTACCAACAATCAATGTAATATTCTATTACACGATCTATGTTATATATATTATAAATATTATTAACTTCAAATTATATACCAAAAAAATTTGGCATAGGTATTATTAAAGTTGTAAAAGAGGACTGTAATTATCTTATAAAAAAGTTATTACAAGTGTTATATAATCGTTGTGAGGCGTATATAAACTCGTTTATACCCGTAACTATTACTTATATTTGCTCACAAAATATAGCTTCGTTAGTGTAAGCCTTTCCCATTATTTATTGGTTCAATATTAACTTGTGAAATATTAAGTTGCAACTTTATCAATTTTTTCTCTTTCTTTCTTAGGTATCATCGTTATTTAATTCACTGTAGCTCAATCCATGTAATATTTAGTAAAGTGAACGTCGTATTTAGAGTGGATTTGTATACCGTTATAAATATCGCTAAAAGTCTTTACTACCATTAGAAAGGTTGAATAATCAGCTTTGATATGCCCTATAAGTATACCTAAAATAATGAGTAAATACCTAAAGGGAAAATTTTCATTTACTTGCAAATATTTCACAAAAAACATTATTTACGTATCGAAAAAGTTATAGGATCTTCCGTCATACTTTTCTACATTATTCGAAATCTTTACGAAATCTGAAAGAAAAACTTGTAATTAATATTAAATATCACAATAGATTTGGAGGGAAAATCACAATAGTCCTCTCAATTTTCATTAGTACGTTTCATTATTTACTTAAAATTTAAAACTTCTGAGTTGGGATAATAAGGGTCATTATTAATCGTCCAACCTGAGGGGTAAAGTTCTGTAATAAAATTTGAAGTAGGCCAGCGTGTGTAAGCGTAACTATCATAGGAATCTATGATTTAAGAAACTTGGCGATTCTCAGGGAAAAATTAAGAGGTAAGGGAGACTTGATCGTAGGAAAGGTTTTAAGGGATTTGACGATCTTATTCAATTGACCGGATAACGACAACGTCAATTCCTTTTACCGTGTTGACCACCTCTGCTTTATACGTTTTGCCACTACTGAAGGCGTACTTCGCGTTGTCATGAAAAATTATTAGGTTACTGAACAAATTAATAGGTTTCTTATTGTCGGCGTATAAAAATGTTTAACTTCACTATGGATGAAGGGGAAGTTCCCTAAAACATGTGTAAGGGTATTAAGAATCCTTGACGTCCTAATTTTTCCTCGTGGTTTTTAAGGATTACTATCTTAAGGTGGGTCGTTATGTCGAACCCATTTTAACAAGATTTCTGTTAATCCTATTGAAATTTTCCCTAGGGTATAAATACCACAGCATATAACCTTCTTTTTCAATCTAACTTTAACTTCTCTCTAGAGTATTATACATAAATTCATCGTCTAATGGTTGAAAAACTTATAAAAGTTTTGAAAAAAGCGGACGCTACAACCAAACTTTTCACCGATGTTGAATTCGAGGATTAACTAGCTAATATAATTAATCATGTATTCTTCAAGAGAATTTTCGTTGGTATCTCTTTCCCAAAGTGTCTAGTTCATATAATCAAAGAAGAAAGATCTGAAGTCTTTAATATTATTTATTCTTTTGTGGTCGAAAACGATTTCAACGGCAAAAGAGCTTAGACAAAGAGACTTAACGTAGATATTTGAAAGTTTTAACGGTACTCGAAAGCGTGGAGACTTGGTGGTTTAAATTAAAGACGCGTAACATGGCTTTTTTGACGCGACTAGATAATTCTTAGTGTTTTTACCTAGAATAGTAATCTTAACGATTAAAGTGGCGTAAGGGAAAGAAAAGGAGTAAATTAGGTGGAAATTTTGATGGTTTGAGTAAAGTTTGTATAAAGAGTCAGGTGGAGGATTGTTTTTTATAGTCAAAAATTATAAGTTGTAGGATTTGATCGTTTTTACAGCAATAATACCTGTAGAAAAACTGACTTAGCCGTATGCGAACTTGACGAACTTTGAAACTTTAAGCGGTTAATATCAACGCTTTTCTTCAAAAATAATCTATGGGTATTTATTGATAATTTCGAATGAAGATACCGTTACAACCTACAAATTACCGTAAAATACCGACGCAATTTGAAAGTCTTCTCTACTTACTACCATAAAAACCCAATAAAATTAAAGAGGTCTCTCGCAAAATTCTTTCCTCTACCTTAGCCTTTCACAAAGCGTAACCGGAAAGTAGATTCTTCTTCTACTTATCTTATCAGTGCTTAACCTAATAAACATTGATTAGTATTGGTAGTGATATAGATGTTACAATGTTGTCGATTCGATCATTCGAAGTAACAGTAGTATTGTATAGTCAAGTGGTAGATGTATTGTTCTAGGTTTGGCAGACCACTAGCTAGTCTGCATAGTAATTTGTATTGCCAATTGATTGGCAAGTGCCTTAGTGTGAAGTGGGCACATACTGTACTTGACTTGCAGTCAATACAGTGTACTCACAAAACAATACACTCAACTTGCAGTCAGTATATTCAACTTTACTGTAAGTAAAGTTAACTTACTGCATTTTAATTACTACTATTCCAACATATATCATATATCTTGGAATTTTCCAATATTTTTCTATTCTATTGAAAAATACATAAAAAACATCGGCGTCAAAGGTAACTTTTAAATTAATGAAATGGTTAAAGGTAACGGCAAAAAGTTTCCAATTAATTTGAAATAAAGATACTTATGATTACATTTTTAAATATCAGAGGTAATAATATCAAACACGATGGAATCTGATCTTCGATAACTATAATAAATATTTACTTACTCTATGGATAATAAACTATATTAAATTCCCAAGGCAGAACGTGATAAAGATATAGACTAATATGCATTAAAATAATAGAAAAACTTAGCTACCATTGCCAAACATATTTTCAAACTCCCTTAATATCTAAATTCGCACTCAAAACTCGAAACTTTAACTTTCAAGTTTTCGTTAACATATTTTACTCAGATGGAAAATCAGTATTTTACGCTGTTAATTTGATAAAAACGTTTTACGGCGCTGAATTCCTTAAAACCATTACAACGGAGGAAACATAGGAGGCCGTAGGAATATTGTAGATTAACAAGTACCTAGGACCTCCAAATTTACTAGTTCATGATACAATTACCAATTTTTCACCATTAAATTTGGGGATAATCAAAAGTCGATAGGCATTAAGTTCAAATCAATATTTATTGAAACCGATTAAGTCATCGGTAAAATCAAAAAGTAACAAGATTTTTCACATAAGGCTTACGATATTCTTATGTTGAAAATTGGCAGTTTTACTAGATTAGTGATAGTACTGCAAATAATAGCAACAAAACTCCATGATTTTAATGATTTTAACGGTTTGGTACCAATTTTACTAGTCTTCAACGCGTATCCACGTATGATAACTGAGTTGATATCATTTTTAAATACCTAGTAGAGTGCAATAATCTACAATGAAACCTTGAAATAATTAATAAAGAAATTCATAAAGTACCTGATCAACGATGCCTTCAATACTTTAAATAAACAGTTAACAACGAATATGCTATCTTGAGCGATGAGAAGTAAGATACTCACGTAAAAAAATCAGGCAAATAAAATAGACCCTATAAAATATTAAATATTACAAACTCAAACAACATAGTTAAAACCGGTAATAAAACTTTGACATTTTTCGTTCCTCACGTCAAATCCTAAAAAAAAACGCCAAAAAATTAGTAAAAGATTCTTCAATCCAGAGTTATTGGTTAATATGACTTACCTGAACCAATTTTCAACGAGCTTATAAAGCCATGACAACGCAAAAACCATCCAAAAATGCAGAATAAAAATATTAATAAATATGAAGATTATAAACCAAAACAATTATATATTGCGAGTTATGTATTACGAAAAGAATTTAATAGGAGATTAATCATTACAATATATAATATGAATGTAATGAATATAACGGATTAAAATTTATAAAACAGATCGAGTTAAAATTGATGATCCTTTTACATTGAGTGTAATTCAATTTATGCCACTGACACAATTTGAAACGCAAAAGGTAACAATTTTCTATTTGAGGATAATCTACGATACAGGAACAAAACTACGGATTAACCATACGAATAGCCTAGGCTAATCGTTTCACAGTACAATGATAAAGTAATAAACTGAATATTTATTAAATCGCCTACAATCCATAAGACTAACTAACGTTTAATCGTGACAATTACTACTAATTTCACTACTTGTGAAAACGGTAAATCTACATGCGATCCGCTACAGATCTTCAAAGACGATACTATTAAAATTACTAAAAGGGTTATGAGACGAAATTCATACCAAAACTATCATACACTATATACAATCTCTTTATGAATTAGTTGAAACGATCGGTTTCTGGTTTTCATTGCATATAACATGATTTGAGATAAAATAAAAAATGAAAATATAAACATTTAACGCATACCTAAAGATTATTCAACTTAATAACCTGGGTATTGTTAACATATAAACTAACAATACACTTTTCCTAAGAATAACTGGATTTGTAGCCATATAGTACTGTATTATTAAGAATTTAACCCGCTAATAGTTCAATCCAATTAAAGCATTAATAAAAAGTAACTAATTAGACTGGAATCAATTATCGATACGCATTTAGGATATTGAAAAAAGACTGTAACACGTACCTAAAAATATGCCAAAAAAAACCGAAATTAACAACCTATCAAAAATCAACGAAACCGAATATACAAAGATACAAGATGATGTTAAAAAAATGCTCAAACGGCCTATATCGATACACTATACAAACTGAAGGCATATTACAATCTATTAATTGCGGAACAACTTTCGAATGTACAAAAAAAAGCTTGAATAGGTTGAAAAAACGCATATTATAATAAAGGAATAGATGGATTAAAATATTAACGTAATACTAGTAAACTTAACGACGGAAAATTTAAAATTGTTTACGAATATCTTCCAAACGAAAAACACCAAAATCACCTTTCAGATCATATATTGGATAATACTCGTTAATAAAAAAGATTCCTATAAACAATTCAAAATCTCCAGCAACCTCGTATACCAAACTTTCCTTAAATATATACGTATAATGCCAAACATATTAACATCTAAAGTTTAAAGTAGAATGACCTGATTTAATATCGATATAGTCATTAATAGCACATTGAAAATTATTACATGATAGTTGGAATTTTCTGTTCAACCTATAATCTTTTATATAAACTCTTGAAAACTTTTCGAATACATTGCCAAACTCAGCACGAATAATTCAAATCATTTTAAAATAATTTTATTAATATTGAAGAAGTAATAAAAAACTCAAAAAGGTAATAGGTCGAAGTAAATTAATGACAAAACAAATACTATCGATACTATAATCAAAACCACGTCTAACAACGCCTTAATGAGATATATAAATAACAATAAGTTCACTATGAATATTAAAGAGTACGTGAACAGGAAGTCACGTGATGAAAAGGAATAGCAATATCTTGTTAAACAGAACGACTATCAAGATAAAAAGTTCAAAAAACGTACTCAAACTTATTATAAAAGAGTACAAAATAACTAATACATAAGTTTATAACAAAAAACTTAAAGGTAAAAATAAAGAAAGCTCATGCCCGTAATTATAGAGTAGAGAACTGCAATTAACATGCAATTTGGATGTAAAACAAACTGGGATTGGTGGAGTACTACTGATAGAAATATGTGGAATGTCTATGCTTACCTTGAATAAATTATCGACTATATATGCGTATACACACGAAACAAAAATTCGATAGTGTTAGAATAACAATCAGTAACTATACAATTGAGTCAATTATAGTAAAGTATCTAATTCAATATTGGGCACAGTAAATTAATTAGCCCATATAAATCAGTATGCTGACCTTCTAGCATTGAACCAAACTAGGACATAACATATCACCAGTTTCAATACAATATACCATTTACTTCGACAACTATTCGAATCGACTACTTTGCAACGATTAAAGTCTATCAATACTTACTAATATTTTAAATCTAAAACTCAAAAAGAATAATAGGTCCAATATATTGCCTTCTAACCTTAAAGTATGACTTTAGTCAATATAAATTACATAACGATGATAAATTTCTTAATCATCTTTAATGATGGTTTAAAGTGTAATAATAAGTTATATGATCCTTGAATATTGATTCATCATATATTTCCATAGTTTATTTTTATATAAGGATAAATTTACTTGGTTTTGAATTTTTATTTCAAATATTCCTACCGTTTGAACGAAGAATTTTTTTCAATATTACTTAACGAATAATGTATCGTTCCACGATATTGAAAACTACGTTACAAGATACTTTGAACATAATATTAATCTTGTTTTATATGATACAAATGAAAATACTATCAAATCGATATATACTTCAAAATGAAACAAAAATAGTAAGAAACATAAAGGTACCTTTTTGATCAAATGCTAAAAAGGCTATACATTTGCAAAGAACCTATAAACAATATGAACGTTAAAAAGGATTTAACGTTAGTAAGTTTTTAAACTATTACGGGATATAAACATTCTAAATACGCATCAAAAAGCTCTAAAATTACCTATAAAGGCTTTTTTATCTAATTGAATTCCTCATTAACAACTGCAATAACGTGAATATTTAATTCGGTGAATGTATGTTTCTAAGTTTTTAAAATATTTCAGTGAAATAACAATGAAAATTCTGTATTTATAAATTTCATCGAACATATGTATGGTTAACCTCAATAATTCGTGAGGTAAAGAGCTTCGAATTAGCGGTCTAAAGAACGATTTGTGTGAAGAGTATAGATTGAATGAAATTTAAATTTGTTCTGTAAGTTATTTTATTGAAACAAGACTTCAATATTTAAGACTTATAAAGAATTTAAATAATTTGCAACACGTTCACTGTTGTTAAATTTGTATTTAAATTAGTAATATATCACATATTACATCTTTCCACATTTCATTCCAAATATATTGAATGTATTATAGATTTAAAGGGTATGATGGCATAGTTTTAATATGGTGAAACGTTTAGAACTATGAACGGATACAAAAACAATGTTTATAACTTGAAAATATAATTGTATTCAGCGTACTGATGCCTTTTTATATCGCTTAACCTACAAAAACTTCTATTATCCTTATACATATGATAATCCCTGACATGAAGATTTATTCTTCATTACAAATGATTCAATAAATTAGATCAAACGCTAGGGTATTATGTTATTAAATGGTAAATAATTCGTACTACGTTATATTATAAAAACATACTAATACTACTATCGATCTTAACTTTATAGATGTTATAAATCCTAAATATGAATTTGTCTTTGGTAAGGAACTATATTTACTTCGTTATATGATTATACATATAGTTATGAAACCTACTATTTTCCATGTCTTAAAATATCATATGCTTTTTCTCCATTATTTGAAAAAAAAAAAGGTTAAAGTTAACATTAACGTCTGAACTAACGAATCAATTCAAAGTAACAACTGAATGCTCCCACTTAACTTGGAATAAGGATATTTATATTTTTATTCTTAAAATTAAAAAGCTGTTATCAAATCTATTAAAGTGAAAAAATTGTTCATTATGCTACAAATTTCATTTATTTACAACTAATAGGATATATGAAATACTGCAAGCCACTGACTATAAATATATGGAATTATAGGTATCAAAAATGATCGAAAAACATTGTTATCACTCCTAAATGTACCCCTAAAAGCCCTAATTTTTCATTCTGTTTTAAAAATAAGAACTTACATTCTAATGTTTTTTTTTAATATATTTAACTTAGATAATAAACTTATATTTTACGTTATAAAATTAAAAAATATAGTATTACAGCATCTAATTTCTTTATTTTATTATAATAATGAAAGTATGGAAAGCGTTTTGTAGGTTCAAAATTGACACATAAATTTGACCTTCAAATATATTAGTTCACTATATTTTGATTGATTTTACGAAAATGGAATGCAAGTTTAATACTAGATGGATAATGATTTCATAAAGAAAAATACCTATTAAACCTTATTATTATATCGATTTGGTTAAAAAACATCTATGTTTTTATGTGACTATATTGTTGGCAATAATAACTTAATGCTGATATTTCTGGTTTTAAATGCGTATCTACATATATCGAGTAAATTATCCCTATTATCAAATACACTCCTATTGGAATAGTAGTCAAATACAATACAGTCAAGTCAACTATATCTATAGTTAGTTGATTGTAATTACTACAAATTCATGGCAGTTTATAGGATTAATTTTATGTATAGTGCAGTAGGTACTCACTTCTAAGTGGGATATGAGCCAAAGAATTTAGCTATATAAATTAGCTTGCAGGTCGGCTAGCATTCTACCGAGGTTCGAATTTACAACTTATCAACCAATTTCAATGCAGCACCAGTCACTTGAACTACATTGATTCGAATCGATTTCGTTTCAATGATAAAGTCCTATCAACACCAATTATTCCTCATTTTGTTAAGTAAAAATAAGCCAAGTAGAAGAAGAAGCTACTTTCCGGTAATACTTTACGTTAAACGGCAGCAAAGGGTAGAGAAAATATTTTTGCAAAGCGCTACTATAGTACTGTATTAGCTGTCGCGGCAATACGTAAGGAAATCCTTTGAATCGTGTTAGATCTCGCGACAATTCAGGAACAGGTGTTGATATCGCTATCGAAAACACCAAAAAACCTTTATTGTACCAGTCTTGAAGAAAAAATCGTTGAGATTAACTACTTTAAAGTCTTAAAGTCATCAAGTTGGTAAACAGCTAAATTAATACTATTGCGACTACTAATATTGCAGGTATTACCACTATAAATTTCAAATAAAAAACGATTAAGTCTCACAAACTTTAATAAATACTATTTTAAGGGTAAAACTATAACCTACCCCTTTTCACGACTATTTTTCCCTTTTACACTCCTTAATCTTCATTCGATTACTTTCGAAGAAGTCAAAATTAATAACCTCAACTAAAAGAAAGCATTTAAAGGCCTCGGCATCATTTTCGCCAGATACTATGATGAAAACCTTAAGTTTACAAACCCTAACGAAAACTTTTCAACCAAGTACTTTACTAATATAATCGGTTCCTATATTCTTGATTGAAATCCCCCCAGAACGGTTTCGGGCCTAAAGGTGCTTGATGACTTTTAAAAAGGCTTTATAAAATGAAATCTCAACATATATACGATGGCAAACAAGTAGGTCAAGATTAGGCTAAAGACTGAGTTCGAAAACCAAGGTGTTGAACTTCTTACAAATGAGGGGAAAGAGGGTAACCCATTAAACATATTCAACGAATGCGTAATAGATGAAAAACCTTAATGGATTGAGTCGAATGGTAAAAGTAACGTTATCGATAACGTTTGTGAAAGCCTTTACACATTTTCGCAAGGTTAAACCTAAGCCTGAAGGAATTTCCTAAACTCTATTATTTAAACACAAGTATTTAGTGCTCCTGACTATGAAAAATTAATTAACTTACACGCCTTAATCCCTTATGTTTCCTAGTTAATTGAATTAAAACCTCGACGTATTCCTCAATACCAAAAGAAATATCACCAAGTCTGCGGAAACCTTTAAGTTCTTTTCCCACAAACCCCTCAACACGTCCAATGTCAGCATCCAAATCAAGGAAAGAACAGCTTTAGGAGCGAGCATACTATAGATACGACCATTGGCTTTTTCTCACTAAACTCGGCCAAAGGTAACTACCATGCTTACCTTGCCTACTAGCTCCTTCCATAATACCAGTCGAGGAATCTAAAGTGTTTCTACGACTAGTAAATTATTCTTTCCCCTCGAGATATCCCCATGGTAAACGTAGATTACACGGAAATTACTATGTTCGTTAAGAACTAGAAGAAGAAAAAATTGTAACAGTAAGCTGTACAACTTCTCTGTCGTTAAGTTACGCCCGTTTTCCTATATCTGCCGCCAGATAAGAGTTAAATTACCAGACTTTTACTCTCTGTTTCCCAATATCCTAACCGGTTATACCTAAACCTATTACCTTCAGTATTTAACGAATTACTACTTTTTCAGAAAGATTTAAAACGGTCTTAAAGGTTACTTTAAATACAATATTAACCTCTCTCAATATCACAAAACTTAGAATATTATCAAATAGTTTTATATAAAAAAAAACTAAATAAATCTAAAAATAAAATAAATCTCATTAATCAAATGCTTAATAGACCAACACTTTATTAATAAGTAATGGGAAATATAACATCTAACGAGGACACATGAAACTAATGAGTCCGGTAAGTAATCACAGGCTATAAAAAATTAGAATATACCCTACAATATTCAAATACCACCTGGAAATGATTTTTTAACTAATTACATTCCTTGCTCACGACCGTAACAACTCGAGTCTCAAGCTCGACAGGTATATAACCCCAAGCTCCAAAGTTTAGCGACGACGGAAAAAAAGACTCCTACGCGTATTAAATCGACCGCAAGTACAAAAAACCCAGTTAATACAGTTAATGAAAGGCTTGAAACTAAGGATGTAACTAACTCACATACGGAAAAAGGTATTTCTCTTTGTCAAAAACTTTAAATTGACTAGATAAATTCACTTTGAACACTGAGAAATAGTAATTTACGGTAAATAAAATATTAATTAACACGCTAAACTATTACTAAAAGTAAATGAAAACAGGTAATATAGTAAATACATCCCCCCCCCCTAACCCACCTCTAATTGAAACTACGTTTTATGCGTCGAAATCTTTAAAAAAAACGAAATTACAGATTGAAAAAACAAGATCAAGCCTATCAGTTAGCATGAAAATACTGGCACCAGTTCAAAAATGATGTAATAACTCGCTAACTTTGTTTTTTATACCACTTGATAGGTAAAAACCCCGATTGCCATTATAACAACGAAAATCATAACCTTACCTACATATTTACCATTTGTGACCGTTATGCGAACCAAGTATTTCAAATCATTATATCAGATATTAGAGTAACACAGTATCTAATAAGAGACTATTTACAATACATCACTTTACGAAAGAATATTAATACTGTTAAGGAACTTAGCCACATGGATGCTAGTAAAGCCAAAATTGATTTTAGCCCCGAAAAAAAAGCCTTTTTTACAGTAATCAACGACTATTACTACTATGATGAGTCTTATTGTTATCCACATCCAGAAATACCCAACTCATTTACTTATTTTCTTTCAAAATATAAAGATCATCAGTATTAACGTCAATATTTAAATCAATAAACTGGTCAAAATTGAGGACGGTAATAGGTTTCAACTTAACCTTATATAGGGGAATGTCCAGTTCAATATTTAAGGGCCAAAAACAGTGGTATTCAATCTAATAAAGTCGGAATTTCGTCAACTATATTATAAGTTTCATTATTTGACGACTAATAAAATTTATACGGTTTTCATGGTAACGAGTTGCAAAAATATGAATTTACTAACGCTAAAGGCAATTAAACAGCTCTTTAATAACTACTAAATAAAATTTTCAACACCCTTAGATTCAAGCTTATGTTAAAGAAAAATTAGAACTTTAACATTGAAGTCTTCGTAAACGTGTTTTACTTAAATGGTAGTTAATATTTACGTTATTCACTCTTCTCCGGCTTTTTACAACGTTGAATTCCTTAAAAATATTACGATAAAGGAAATATGAAAAGCATTATGTACTTCGTGAATTAACATGTACCTAATGCTATCGAACGTGTTGATTTAAAACACTGGTATTAACTTTGTTACAGTAAAGTTTTAATTCAATAGTAAATTGATGAGGGTTTAGTATAAATAGCTTTTTATTAAAGTTTACTAACTTATTAATAAAATTGAAAAAACTTACGCTCTTTTTGAAAAGACTTACAGTATCCTTACCATATAAATTCAAACCTTTATAAGTTAAAAGATACAACTTTAAATAGCGTTAAAAAGCCTTAAAGATATTATAAACCCTAACAGCCTTATGATAACTTTGCTGGTATTTAAAAATTACCATATAGAACGATTAAGTCGTCACTATCTCCAAACACCCAAAAACATGCTATAACTTATAAAAAATTCCTAAAAGAACTAAAAAAGGAATCGGTACGCCGCCAGGTTAACGATGGTTTTAATACTAGGAGTGGACCATCAATAATAAAAGTACTATCCCTGCCCTTTTGAGGTGAAATTTTTACGTAGTGAAAGTTAGGCGAATAGGATGAACTTTGCAAGATATAAAGTATTACCAACCCGAACATAGTAGTTAAAACCATTAACGTCCCTGTTACTTTCCAGATTATATAGCTTAAATCATACAAAAAACCTTAAATTTGATAAAAATCCCTATATCGACAACTTCTAAACCAAGCGAATGAGCTAATACAATTCTTTCGATCCTATCGCTAATGACCTAACAAAACGTTGACGAAGTAGAAAATTATCTAAAAGGAGGATATATACTAAAGAAAATAACGGTAACTGTTATGGTCCGACCTACAATGGTAAGCTAAGTAGGTGTCAAATGAGGTTTAATATTGAGGCATAGCGGAGGACTAGAAGAGGCTACTGTGGCTCATCGTACAGGAACTGTGGGCATGGCCAGTGCCCAGCCCGTTACGTACCTTCGCACGTGCCGTATAGGGACCGCGCCCAGTTTGCGCCCGGACTGAGCCCGGACTAGGTATTATATATCCCGTTATGTATACAATTACGTAACTTATGAAATTAATGACCAACGGCCTAAATTTATAAGATGCCCCCTTCTTTCTTAAACGTTTTAAGGGCCGCGGTATTCCGCTGGTTAAACGTAGGATATGAGCCTCGTCTACGTAGTATGTGGACCAGGCGCAAACCGGAATCAGGCCAGTAAAGTAACTTTTAACGTTTTGTATAACGTATTAGCCGGTTTAACTGTAAGCTGCCAGTACCGTATAATGCGCCCTGTTAACCTATCGTATAACGTATTGGTCGGTTTAATCCCAAAACACCGGCGTCGTATAACGCGCCCCTTAACGTACCGTACAATATATCGTTTTTACTGCCAGTATCCTTTAACGCATCTTTTAATATACCGTATAATATATCGCTTTTACCGCCAATGTTATATAACGCTCCCCTTTACCGTATCGTATAACGCATAACTTTTACTAAATCTGATCCTCTAATGCTTATAAATACGGACTTTAACGTAGCCCCTAAAACTTCCCTCTTTTTCCTTTTAACTTTTTAACCTTTCATCAATATTTCATTTTTTACCGTACCTTTTATAATACCTTTATTATGACCGCCTATATCCTAACCGACAATTGTCCATCAACATCTTAAAGCCTTTTAACCTTTCTTTCGTCTTTATAACTAATATTTATAATAAACCTAATCTAGGTTATGCTGCTATAGGCGTTTTTAATAAAAACGATTAACTGTCGCGTAAAGTATGTCATCTCATTATATATATATATACCTTATTGTTAATTATATTTTATAAAAGTTTCGCAGTAATAGCAACCTATTTATATTTTGCGATAACAAAGATAAAACCGAACTAACCCCTCTTTAGGCTAAGGATGCGTATATATAGAATATTGATCGCCTCCTTAACTTCGGCGTTTCTTTTATTTATATCCGAATTTATCGTACGTAAAGTTATCGTATGTTCCAAAATATTTATAATGAAATAAACTTAATAGATGAACCTTAAAATAGAAACAATTATGAATTAATCCCTTCCTATAATATATTCAAATAAATAACTTTAGTTACGGCCTCTTTTAGTTAACGCACCTTTTTACGATGATTGTTTATAGTTATCAATGACGAAGGCTATATCTCACCGCTTATTCGTAAGCGGAGGAAAAATATCCTGGCTTACCGGATCGTGTTTTTTTTATATTTTTTCAATTAATTAACTAATTTACTAGGCTCCTAAATATTTCTCGAGTTTAGAGAATACTTGCTATTTTGACAATATAAACTATTGCCCCTTTCTTTATATGTTCCCACTACCCCTTTTTTCGGGTCCGCACTTTTTTTAGGACTTCCACATTACTTTTGATAGTTTCGCCTATTTATTGTAATAAGATTTCCCCAGGTAACCGTACTTTAACAAGTAATATCTTTACACCGGCTCCTTTCAATACCCGCCGTATACCCTACCATATATTTAACCTAAATAACCAAGATAATATAGCGACGTAAGCCATATCTTTTATAGTAAATATAGGCTACTAACTATAAAGCGCAACAAACGATATCTAAAACTTAACCATACGAATCCCGTTTTTACCTGTATTCCATTTATTGACCTTAGCTAAAAGCGAGTTAAATCAGTCCAACCAAAAGCAGGTAAAGATCATATCCGGGCCAGCCGTATCGCTCATAGATAAACTAATGTATTACAATCCTTGGTAACCCACCTAAAAGGTCGCTTTCTCTGCCTCGTTTTTGTTAACCGTTATCGTCGGCTTCCCCTAACGCTTATTCTTACCAACGTTATCCGTTATCCTCGATGTTACTCCGCGCTCGCCCCGCCATTCGCCAGCCCCCTTCGTCGACGCTTATTAGCGCTCGCCCCGCCCTTTACCGCCCACTCTTATTAGTTTCTCCTAATATTTAAAGCCAATTATAATAAGGTACCCAACGTTAATAAAGTTATTATTAGCTAAACCTAAATGAAGATGATAATAATAAATAGGTAAAACTTGAACAAGTCGTAAAAAAAGCTGCTTGACAGTTGGAAATGATTCGATAAAGTAGGGTAATATATACCCGACCGTATTTATCGTATCGTATTATAATGAATAATAGATTTTCCCCTTTGTTAACAAATATTATATTATTTCCAATATAAAGGCGGTTTGTTACACGTAGGTTATTTAATATATATTTAACGCCGATGTCGAAACACTGGGTTATCATAAACCTAAGCGTTTCCGTATTTCGTCTCGAATTTAATGAGGGTTATAATATACTATTAGTTATTGAATAATTCTTACTCTGGCTTATTATAATCTTTTTACTCAACTAATATAAAGTAAATACCGCCCCGTCCCATTTTTACCGCGAGAATTTCATAGATTTCCAATTCCTCATATATTCCTTTTCATATATTGTTAACGACAATAATTTGTTCCAGGCGAATATTGGATGAAAGCCACGAAGTAAAGGGGTTTATCACCGCCCACTCCCCTGAATTTACATAAAATATAAGGTATTTAGACGAAATATTGACGACACAGTATTAATTATAAAGTTAATTAAGATTTTTATTTAGGCCATTAATTCCAATATTACGTAGATTAAGCCAAACCTAATTACCTACCTAATACCGCGTCGCTAAATGTCGCCGACGATTGACTATTCTTTTGAGTCATTGTCAAATATATATTATCGTCGCTTAGGTTAACTTCGTTCCTTAGCATAAATATATTAAAAATGTAATAGTTTGCCCCATCGAATTAATCGACGAATTCATATTTCTATTTACCTTCAAGATAGGAGATATTTCTTACCTATTTATTTAATAGTTTACATTAAACCTGATGACCATCGGCTTTTAGTTATTTAACCTAAATTAATTAATGAGTAAATATAATATCTAATTATATTACGAAAAAGCGACGATGATTCGTAAATACTTCGAAACTTTCTAGGTTATATATTCAGTATCTCTATTTATCTACAAGTAATACTCTGTAAAAGAAATGTTATTTAACTCCTATTAAAGAATATAAAGTCGTTTAAAATACGTTGACCTAATTCGAACCGCGATTACTGATAATAAAAACTGGAAATCTATGGAATTTCTACCATATATTCCAGAATCATTTCATATATGTATCGCTAATTATAAACTATATAACGTCGAGTTTAACATACTTGAAAAGACCATTTCTAAGGACTGATAAAAATTAAAAACCGTTATCGGTAATTGGTGGGTCGATTATAAAGTCGACAGAAATATATACCTAATATATATTTGAAATGAGAAAGGTTTAAAGGAGTCCTTGTAGTAAAGTACGACGAGGTTTAGTACTATTATATTACGTATATATTCGATATGAGAGTCTAATATGTACGATTATTCCTTTTCAATAGAAACCCCGTTGAAGGACTTTTAATGGAATGTTTTTCCCCGAATAATCTTTTATAAAAAAATTGTAGATTTATTATAAAATCTTCGTCGTTAATAATTTCCAACTTGATGGTCATAATAGGTTACGGTAATATAACGTATCTCTTGAATTGATCCTATAATCTTTAATTTATACCGATCATTTTGTTTCAATCGGAAAGCGTTTGGCATTCTCGAAAACCGTTAATGGATGAACCTTATATAGCGAATCGTTTGACACTTTTTAGTCCTATAATTCCGTAAATGTACCCGGCTCTAAAATAAGGTCATTACTCATCGTCAACGAAGTTATCTGGTTTAACGCGGGCTGGGACCGCGACGGTATTAATAATACCGGCGTTTTAATA
This sequence comes from Anisogramma anomala, assembly GCA_038502455.1. NCBI lineage: Eukaryota > Fungi > Ascomycota > Sordariomycetes > Diaporthales > Gnomoniaceae > Anisogramma > Anisogramma anomala. The sequence goes on along the minus strand of JASMMZ010000001.1, from coordinate 22,847,703 downwards.
TACTCCGGCGTTATTCCGGTCGATGACCCGTTCGCGGTCCGGGCTCGGAGCGATTCCGCCTACGTTAATATTCCAAAATCATTTGGCTTTACCTTCAGGTATATATTATCGCGATTTAAGAGTTAATCCTCCATTTTAATAAATTTATTTGTATAGCCTGCTGTAATATACGTTTTTATGATATATAAGTTTATTATTATTACGTTTAATATGGCAATGGAAATAAGTTAAAAGATTCGCGCATGGTGTTTTTCAATTTTTGGTTTATCTTATAATTTACTAATTAATATATGCGGGCGGGCGCCCTAAGTTGCAGACCTGTATAGTAGGTGGTAATGAAAAAGCGAATGAATTTTAGCCTATTGAGCCTGGCGTTCCAAATTTAAATATAGTAAAGAAAAATATTTCAATTCTTTATAATTCTTTAGGATTGTAAATAGGGTACGAACTCTACATAACTCCGAAAACCACGTTTTTAACCATGATACCACCGCGAAAAACTCTTTGTCATAAATGGTATAGTTGCGTTCTGCGTCCGTTAATCGTGTAGGATAATAATCTATTAGCTTTAAAATATTATCTTTATTCCCTTAAAACAAATACCCTTCTAACAATATTTCCGGATAATGTTTTTTCACTACCGTTAGTTTATTTAGGTCCTAATATACTAAAATTGGAGCTGTAATAAAGGTATTCTTCAAGGTTTTAAATACGAATTCCTCCTATTTTATCAAAACCTACCGATTTTTTTACTTTATTCGTAGGACAGAATAATTAGATAACTCGGAGAAATTACGAATAAAGTCCCTATAAAAGTTGGGAAAACCTAAAAAACTTCGAATTTTCTAAACAGTACGTGGTAACTCCCACTAGCGCATTACCTGGACTTTCTCGAGGTCGGTCCGAATACCTACGTTAATCGTTATAATAAACCCTAGATACTTGACTCCCTTAACTACGAAATCGCATTGTTTTAATTTTATATTTAAATTGATATCCCGAAAACGTCCCAAAACGATACGAACTTTTGTTAATATAATTTTACTTGGTATTGGAAGAAAAAACCAAAAGGTCTTTTGGTTTAAATATAATAAAATGATTTCAAATATTCGCTATTATATAATTAATATACCGTTCAAATGTCGCCGGCGTTCTCTTCAACACGAAAAAGGTAACTAACTACTAAAATAACCCAAAAAGTATACGAAAGGCCGTTAATTCTTTTCATTCGGGTGTAACTCAGATACAGTAAAAGGCTACTCGAATATTCAACTTTATAAGCTACGTCGACTTCGATAATGCGCGTAAGGTTTACGTAATTAAAGGTAAGGGAAAACAATCTTATTCGGTAATTTTATTTAATACTCGGTAATTGATATACGACCGCTATTCCCCCCTAGTTTAAAAATTAGTAGTAACGGAGTTGAGGCCGATAAGGAACTTGCCCGGACCTAACCCTCATTTATTAATTTCGTAACATCGAATATTATAATATTTAAAGTCTTTTTGGTAAAGATTTTTTTCGTTCGGTTTAATATAAATGTGGTAATCGAATTTTCCCTTATATAAGGGTAAAGCCGTGGCCTTATCCTTGTTGAATAGGTCGCGAAACTTTGTTAATCTTCGTTAAAAACGTAACCAATTTTCTTTTTCCTTTATAATAGTCGACACCATTGCTTGTAAAATCCACGTTATTTCGTAAAGGCTTATAGCGAAAGCTCACTGCGACTAATTCCCCGTACGTTTTACTATTCGTTACAAATGATTTCCCAAACAAATAAAACCCGATTTTATAACGTTTCGGATATCCCCCGACCTGTGACGTATTATTTCTGTATCGATGACTAATCTTCTTGAACTATAAACTACTACACAGTTATTATTAACGTTTAAAACTACCTGTTAATAGCGTATCCAAGGTATTCTAACAATTGTATTCCGAGTAATTCTAGGAATTATATACTTTAATATCCGGTTCAACTATCGATTAATTTTTATAGGAAATTTAGCTATCTAGGTAATACTTATATTGAGCCGTAACTCTAATATCGTATTTAGATTTCCATCATATAATAACCTAATTTGTTTTATCTTTAACCATTGTATAAAAGCCTTGTTTACAATATAATAATAATCATAGCCAAAATCGACTTGAATATCTAGAAAGTAAGTATTATGAAAAGATATTGGGATAAAAAAATAGATTTTTATTCATACGTATTTTAATTAAACTAAATTCCTTTAACTCGATTTTGTAATTATATTATCGATGTTATATAACCCCTAATTAAAATTGTATCCGGAAGTTAGGCTTCCCCCGTCGCTATTAGTAGAAAAACTTTTTTTACCTTTTCAACTTAAACTGTATATACCTATATCGAAAGTAATATTGGGCGAAATTCATAATTATATTAGTAATGATTTGTAGAATTATAGCGTATGTAACGCTTCGTAACTTGCCTAATTTAGCGTTCCTTTGCCGTTACCAACGTCGCTTTACGTTCTTGGTCTTAAACACATATTAAACGGATTTGCTAAGATGACTAGTTGCGATTACCACAACTCCTTAACTAAAATACTTAAATGGTATACATTCCCTTTATAAACATATTTTTATTCGGCTATTATACATGTATAGGTCATGTTAATCATCTATCAAAATGCCGTTTTAGGTTTAAGGGTTTGAATTCGTTGGAAAATTCGCGATACTTCGTTAAGGTTATAATATAGTCTACCCGGCTTACGTTTTCCGTAATAAATTTGTCGCGGATACGTGGGAATATGCGAAATCGTAAGTAATGATATTTTACGGTTAAAAGTCAATATGATCCGCCAGCTTAAGCTTATAATGTTTCAAACCAAATATTAAATAGTACCTACAGGTCATTGTTGCTTATAAGAAATCCCTTTAATTCGACCAAGGATTTATTCGCGCGATAAAGCTCGCTAAAAACAGCCTTAATATAATCGATTAACTTGCCTATATAGTATATACCCTTATATCTGCCGATTTCGTAGTACGTCTTAATATCTTACTTTATCGCCAGCATATAACAACCCTATACATACAAGAACGTATACAGACTTTGTTCAATACACATTTTATCCTCTTTGAGTATAAATTCAATTGTTTAACATGTAGTCATTCAAATAAAAGTAGATCTATCGAATTGCGGTTAGTTATATTGTTTTCTTTTACTCTAAAACGGTAAAAACCTAATATGAATTACCGTTAAATCGGCTTCGAATTATTGAATCTCAACTACAATCCAAACAAAGTTGGATATAGGGTCGATAGCAAAATTCGATTAACCCGATAATTATAATTGCTTTACAGTGGACGGAATATAGCTTATAATGTTTTACAAACGAGAAATGTCGGTTGAACTTGGCCTTGAAGGGGTAAGAATTGTATTTATAAAGGTGGAGTAATAGGTATTCGCCAAAGGCCTATCCTCTCCGATAACGTTAAATTATAGCATGAAATCATTAATATTTGTTATCTATTTGTCTATTATAAGTATTTTTTTTTAAGAAGATAAAAAAAAACTTAATAATATGTTATGGTCCGATTTACAATGATATGTTAAGTAGGTGTTTAATAGGGTTTACTATTAAGGTATAGAGAAAGACTAGAAGAGGCTACCATGACCCATTATGCTGAATCTATGGGAATAGCCAGTGCCTAGCCCGTCACATAACTTCGCACGTGCCGTATATAGGCCGCTACCATTCTGCGACTGGACCGGACTCAGACCGGATACTGCATATCCTGTTACGTGCACAGTCACATAACTTATAGACTCAATGGCCAATGGCCTAAGTCCATAACAGTAACAAGAATTACCGACCTAAAATAGTACATACAACGATATAAGTATTTTAAAAAAAGAAAGCTAACTGAGAACTTAGTCTTAAATTACATTCTAGAAGTATTATTAATACATTGTAAAGACCTGTGAAGAAAAACAATGGAAGGGAGATTAACGGCATTTTAATACAAGGGGTTATTTAATTCTTACCGTTGACGCAATTTGAAAGCCAAGACGTCACTATTTTTAAATTAAAGATAATTCACGAAATTAAGGATAAAACCACAGACTAGCTGTACGAAAAGTTATGTCTAATCGCTTAAGGATATAGTAATAAAGGTAAGGACTAAAATTTTACTCAATCGCCTACAATCCAAAAGATTAACCAACATTTAATCGTCACAATTACTACTAGTTTAACTTTTAACGTAAACGGTAAGCTCACACTTAATAACCGTAATATAACGCAAACTTATACTCAGTATATCATGGATCTTTAGTAAATTGTACTGTTAAAACTACCGAAAAAACCAAGGAATAAGTTTTCGGTTAATACGATGATATGCTACATCAAACTTCTATACAGAATAGCCAAAACATATATCCATTAGTTATTAAAGTACCAGATATACTTCAAAAACAAGCTGGCTATAGAAAGTTGAGAATTCAACCTGTACTGATTGATTATGCAGCAGGAGAAAATCGTCATCATAGGTATACAAATTAACGATACCCTTTTTTTCCGAAAATACTGAGTATATGGCGGCAAAACAACGTATTATCGAAAAATCAGTTCTTTAACGGTGTAAACCGATCGAAACGTTAGCTAAGGATATACAACTTAACTTCAACGGATCGTCAATCTATATCCATGGTATTAAAGTTAAAAATACTAACATCACGTCCATAGCCTACGCCAAAAGGGCAAAACCATGAGCCTTACAAATATTGACAAAACCGATAGGGGAAAAACACATAAATACCTGGAGCAAAGTGGTCGTACGGCTTGTATCACTATGTTATACTAACTAAAGGCATCGTACAATCGATCCATCGCCAGAAATTCATAGAAACCATAAAACGAGAACTGTAATAGGTTAAACAAGATATTGAAATATAAAATGGACAATTTTAAAACAAATATTAACATAGTTCAGGTAAATTTAACGATGGCGAAGTTAATAATCTTTTTAGATGGATTTTTTGCCGATAATACTAACATTACATCCTAAATCGGATTCCTCATAATGATCGTTAAGGAAAAAAGGTTTAATAGGCAATTTACAATCACCGGAAACCTTGTATACTAAACATTCATCAATTACAAACGTATAATATGATGTTTATTAACATCGGAGTTATATAGTATAATAGTAGTATTGAAATACAACAGGTACAGTCATAGTCAGCATACACAACAATTGGGCCACAACAAGGCTATTCAGTACTTGGCACAACCACAAGTACTGAACATATTATAACACTAAAAGATGAGGAATTAAGCAGGATGAGGAGACTCAGCTAAATATGGTAACATACATTAAAGGTACTAGTATTGACTAGTATGGAGATTAGTATAGAGGACTAGTTAGCTGGAAGCTAGCTGCCTATAATAGTATTTATAAATACTGAGAATTAGCATAAACTAGTATAAACTAATACTGACTAGTATATAGTGTGAGGATATATTTTATTATAAATTAACCTCTCTCCTCCTTTCTCCTTCATAGATTTTGGAATGTTTGAATCTATAACCCTATATAATATATTTTTGTGTAGGTACTTTAACATATAATTAGTATTAATATGCCCTATTACTTTATTTTACTGAATCTATTTTCAATGGAACTACTTTGGCACGGATTAACAATATCTCCTTTTTTCAGACCTTTTGATACCTTTGATGATACCCCTTCATTGTCATTATAATGTAGATCTTTATTTCTATTACCCGGACTACCTTACTTTTGTATTAGTGATAATGGTCCCTTCTTATTTGGGACCGTTATTGCTTCTAGCCCCTTAAAAGCCACAGACTTTTTTGCTTTACTAGGGACCTCATCCCTTCGTTTTTTTACGCTCCAGAGCTTTCCTCTTGCTTTAGATGTTTTGAACCCTGAATATCTGTTTAGGAAAAGAAGGAAGGCAGTTTTTGATACCCTTGGGACTCAAGCTAAGTAAGAAACTCAAGTTATTAATGTTGATGATCCTGTTAATGAGAAGATAAAGGTTAGTGTTAGAGCTACCAGCTTTACTCTAAACCTTTTAGAATAAGAGAAGTTTAAGTTAGCTATCGATTTATGTGAAAGATTGTTAGTGAAGTGGGAGGAACGTCTTAAAAGACCAATAAAGCCGGAATCATATTAATGGATAGGCACTATCATACTAGTGAAAAAAAAGGAGGAAAATATTAATAACCCCTTTTTTAGTGATGAAAGGAGGAAATTGTTCAATCTCAAATTATATTTATTAAAGGATTTTGAAAACCTGACCTTGACAAACATCAATATATAGCTCATAGTAATCAAAGGATGTGCTATTGGTAATAACGATTTTGATATTTCGAAAGATATCTTAAAGATTAAAATGAATATATCTTTCACAGAAAAGGACTATATTTATTTATTTACGCCTATCGACTATAGTTTTGTAAAGACTTTTTAGATTATTCATACCTAGATCCGAGCTCACTAAATAAATACCTTTTTCTATCACCCCAAACCTATTAGTAATGATTCATTTCATTAAGTACTCGTGTAATTCAGTTTTGAAGTTGAATGGCATATACCTAGGTACTAGAGCTAACTACTATTAAGCAATTTTTCAGAAACTTCGTTACCAACACCCTTTATACTATTCATCGTCAGCATTTTTTGTAATAACTTTTGAAAACATCAAAAAACCCTTATCTATCAAGGTCGTTAGGTAAAGGATATTAAATACTCCTTTTAATTCCTAATATGAACTATGCTTGAATTTCCAGTCTAGATAGTCCGTATGTGAAGTGAATTAAGAGAAACCGCCCCTTTGTTACAACTTAAACTATAGTTAGACTTCTAATGTGAAAATAGTCTTTAAAGAGTAAAATAAATAATAAACTCGGTACTTTAACAAAGACTAAAGCATATGAATCGAGAGTAGCGTATTAGTCAGTTCAGGAAGAATTTTTCTACCGGCTTCTATAAAAGGCACTTAGTAAAGAATTATTAGGTACTACATTCAAATTTATGTCCCTTGAAGCCTGAAAGGCCTTTCAATTTTAGTAATTTTATTAAAAAAGAGAAGGAAATAGCGGATATCGTTACAATTGATTACGATAAAAAAGACATCCGCCACAAGTAGTACGACAACTTTATAATGTTACCTGCAATTGCGTAGTCAGATATTGAATTTGACTATATTATTGCATAAGACCTTGTATAATCCCTTGTATTGGATATTTTAGGCTAATCAGAAGCTTCATCTTATAAAGGTGGTCCCATTATAAATAATATACTTTTAACGTTAAAGGATCCACTTTCAATATTAAAGTGTTTACTTTCTACATTGAATGCTCTATTTTTGACGTTAATCCATTAAAACTATTAATTTGAGGCCGTACCAGAAACAGGTAATATCGCCGTATAGATACTATTTTCAACGTTAAGCTATTAAAACTGAACATTAAGTCTTGACATTTTTCCTTTTTCCTTTATACTATTACATTGTTTTGCAGTTGACAAATATCAATTTATGGATACCTTGAGAGCTGACTTTGGCTTATATTGTTATATTTTCAGTAATAATAGATGGTGGTCACAATTCGAAGTGTAAGGAAAAAAGTACCTCAGAATACGAATAAGTGGTAGTGTGATTGAGTTTATAAGATAAGGAATAATATAAATATCAGGTAAGTTTGATAAGGGTTACAATAACTTCACTTTTAACAATTGTTTATATTTTTCTGAGTTTATCATCAACCTAATTAACCTTTTAAAGCTTTTTAACTTGAGTATTGAAGATTATTATTTATCTTTGGTTGATTTAAAAACCGAGTCAATATTTGTTATTATAACTAGCGATCACACCATTATATAAGCCACGTAGCAATTCCATTGTAAGCCTATTACTATAACTCCTACCAAATCCTTCGATATATCCCTTTGACATATTAGGTTTGATTACACCAGCTTGAAATCAGTAGAAGAATTACTTTAGCTATTGGATTGCTTCAAAAAGAACCGCGAAGAGGAAAATTTAGACTTTAATTATAATTTATATAAAATTTCAAGAGTACTTAATGGCGACCAAAATTATAATATGATACATAGGAAAAGAAGGGTTTATCTAAACTTTTGGTTACTTCCTGAAAACAACTTCTTGTTCTAGAGGTGAACGTCATGGCTTAATAGTTACAATATTCAAATATAGCTTCAAAGTCTATAATGCAGTTATTATATCCCCTAGTAATGGAATGAAAGCCGTTTATTGTATACTAAAGAACATTATTAAATGCATTAGTTGTACTATCAACTAGTTGACTACTTAGTTGGAAATGTATTCATTAATTAAATATATATCTTTAAAGTTTTTTTTTACCATAAACCCCTTAAAAGAAAAGAATATCTAAACGTTTTAATAAAGTGATTTTAGAAAAGAATAGAACCTAAACCGTTAACTGAAAGGTGTTACACTACTTATAGCCTTACCTATTCCAAGTAGCTGTTGTTGTAGCCAACTTAACAGTCAATTTAAGGAGCAGAATTGAGTATATTACGCCCTAAGGGAGTCTTCACAATAAAATGAAGGGTTGTGGGAACCATCAACCCAACGTTAAATTTACCGTTATTTTAAACTTTACTTTTATCGTCCAAATAAATTCAGGAAGACGAGTGAAGATTTAAAAGACTTATTTCATAGGAGAATGAGAAATCCTTCTTTTATAGAAGTTTTGTGCCATTATAAATCCTTGGCATATATTTCATATTGACTCGCCAAATCGGCTAGGAAACTTAACCAGAAAGATTGTTAGTACTTTAAGTTTGACGGTCATTGAAAAAACGATTACTGGATACCCTAAAACAATTGTAAGGGATAAATATACTATTAAAGTCGGTATTCCTTATAATACTATAACTGATGTTCTAAACTCTAAGCTAAAAAGATTTGTTTTTAATAAGCGATAGAAATAGTAAACAGACTATTGATAGATGCTGTGAATATGGATATAATTTAATTTGTGCTTTCGGTTCGTCAACAAGAGAAACAGTTAATTATGAAGGAAGTACTGAAGCGTTTTGATGCGGAATATTTGAAGAAGGCTTTCTATAATGAAATACGGAGCTTACTGTCCGTTAAAGTTTTCAAAGCGGTTGAAAGCGATAGCAACCGCTATTCACTTATAGAAAAAGAGGTTACTAAGATTAAATATAACTCTAATGGTTAAATCTAAAGGTATAATGTTAGGATTTCAATAAGAGGGTTTAAGTAAAGGTATGTTGTTAACTATATTGAAACTTTTTCTGCTACGACAAAGTCTTGTATATAGAGGATTCTTATTATTTTGACTGCTTTTTATGGATGGAATATCGATCAAATTGACATCGATTCGGCTTTTTCAACGGGGAACTTCAAGTACTGGTGTTGATGGAGATTTCAGATACTATAAAAGACTTCAAAAAATAACGTGGGCTTTAATATTATAGTCGACCAAGTGTTTCAGCTTTTAGCATCACTGTACGAACTGAAAAAGGCTTTCAAATCATCGTTTAAGGGATTAGAGGGAGTATTTAATACCCTTAAATTTTAAAAAACTAAGCTTTAATAACGTTGTATGTATCAAATATCTCCATTAGTTTATTATGAGTTCTTAGGTTAATAACTTTCCAATTAAAGGCTTTGACTTCAATAACATAAAGATTTTTAAGATGGATATTAGGAAGGACTTTCAGTATAAGGACTTAGGAGAGGCAAAGCATTTCTTAGGGGTGTGTATCTTAATGAAAAGGAACGTATATACTATTATCTTGGCCTAGAATACTCATATTTGAAGGGTCTTAAATTGTAGGGTAGAGAGAAAAAAAACTACTGGCTTATATTCCCATTACATCTTGATTACTTATTAATGCCATACCTAGGCTCCTTAAATATTAGGCTGATATTTTACAAAATGAGAAGTATTAGTTAAATGTAGGGGCTTTTAGTTACGTAATGTACTAGATCAAGCCAGATATCGCATTCCTTATAACAGTACTATTACGCTTTTGTTATACTCATTTAAATGAAAATATTAGACTTATTAGTTACATCTTTAGATAATTCAAGTAGTTTAAACGTACGGATTACAAGTGGGTAGATAAAACTTATTAGTAATTTCATAGTGAAACACTATAAACTTTAGCCAAGATGAGGATAAAGCCTACAGTTTTCGAAATTAACGGTTGATATAATTACGACTAGAAGACAAATAAGGCTATTAGAAAGTTTACCTATGAATATATAATTTAGATCGTTAACAGTATGGTTTACAGGGTATTTAAGCGAGGATCCAAAGTGTACTTTTCTTTTGTCAATGATAAAAGCCTAGTAGTAATGAGGGTTTCCCAGAATACCCTCCGAAAACAGACCTTATTAACAGAATTACGTATTCATATTATCGTTACGATATAAAAGAATGATAAAGGAGTTATTAATTAAACTAAAAACCTTAAGTATCAGTAACGTATTTAATATATCCCTCTTGAATAATATTTTATAAGGGATAAAGGTAAGCGTGATATAATATATATTAAGGGGTATCTACGGAATGAGTAATTAGCCAACGGACCGACAAAGTTATTCTCGAGAGCAAAATACGAAGTAATGATACAACGGCTTGACTTGATTGACTTGAATTTAAATTAATAGTATGTTTTATAAGCTTCGTGTTCTAAGTTACCTTATATGGTATTACAAGTATAGATAGTATAGTGGTTTTGGTGGAAATTTTGTATATTTATAATAAGATATACTGCGTAGTTTATCGGTTCAAATCGAACTACATATTTTTTTTCTTTTTATACCTTCTAACTTCATTTCACTTTATGTTAGGTCTCCTTTATTTTATCTTTTACCTTTTATTTTGCTTCTCTTTCTTTTATTTTTCTCGTTTTGAACTTAAAGACTAACAAAGTAATTCTAGTAATGGTAATAGGGGCGATAGCAATAGGTGAAACTATTGGTAAAAGGTATGTAAGTGGTGAAATGCGTAATATGCATAGGCTTATAGCAAAAAACCTATACACGGGAATTGAGAAACGAAAGGCTTGAAATAGTAAAGCAAAAAGGCTATAATAGATGTCAATTTTAGTATAAATTGACTGGAATTAACAAGGGTTTAGAAGGTAGATTAAGGAGGGATTTCAGAAGTTGCCACGAATTGGTGGCAGGCTATGCTGGCGTACAAACACAAAACAAAAAGCCGCCAGTATTAAAATAATAGTCAAATACAGTATCATCAAGTTGACTATACTTACAATTAATTAATTATACTTACTGCATATTAACTTCACTTTGTGAAATTGACTGCAAGTCTAGAGCTGTAGGTGCCCACTTCAAAGTGGGGTATGAGCCAAAGCATTTGCCTAGACAAATTAGCGTGCAGACCGGCTAGCGGTTTACCAAACTTAGAATTTACAACGTATCAACCAATTACAATACAGTACCAGTTACTTCGACTACAGTGATTCGAATCGACTACGTTGCAACAATAAATGCCTACCAACACCCCCCTCCAAAAAAGTCGGCATATATAATAAATTATCAAAAGAGTTCAAGAAAACATTCGTTTAATTTTAGGTTACCGACGCTCTTAACATTAGCAACGGATTATTAAAGATAGATATTCTATCTTTTTTGGACCATGGTGGAGCAAACTCTTATATTTGCCTTCCTTATCGTTGTATATACATACCTTACTGAAAACTCTGCAGTTAGTCAGTTTAGACTTAGTTTCTTTATCAACAATACACTATGAAATACCATCACCACTACATTCGAACAAATTATATCTGTAAAGCATCAATCAAGTTGATATTAGACGTTTTTTCAAACCGTTACCAAACTTTGTTGTTTTGAATAATATTATCGCCAGCTATAAAGAATCACCTTGCAGAAATCAAAACACTAGTTTTTCTTTCTTTCCCTTGCATTACCAGCTTTACTTCTTTACCTATTCTTTTTCTCCTAATCTATTAGCTATTAATAGTCTGATGTTTTTTTTTATAACTAGTAAGAAATTACAAGCCTTGATAGCTGATCAGTTTTGATACATTACTCCGCTGTAGAAAACGAGGTATTAATAAGCTTCTACTTCTCTTGATATGGCGTCGCCTACCAGTAAATCATCATTAATTATTCCTTTTTCATCGCTATTACCAGTTTTAATTTTCTTTACACCCTTTCATATACCGCATCAAATAATTATATTATCTGCTAAAGCCTTTTTTAGGAGCGGCGTTAAACGTTCCGTTACTGTAACTTCAAGCGCTTCTGCTTTAGTTAAGGGTTACGAGTTGGCAAGGTTTTATGAAAAGATGGATAAAAGTTTTAAAATTCTCCATAATCTTATAAAAAGCCTCTCTAATCGCGTTTAGCTCCTTCCCTGCTGAGAAAATAACAATCATCGTTGGTAAGAATCGTCTTGTCGTCCTCGTCAGCAAGAATCTCCCTATCGTCTTCATTGGCAAGAATCGCCCAATCGCTTTCGCAAAGAAAATAATCCTTGCTATACTCGTAAGCACGATTAACTAACTCGCAAGGAAAACCGAATTACTTGTAAGTATAATCGGTAAGTTTGATAAGACGAATAAAACTACCCCTAAGACTACCCCCACGTTATCTGAGATCTTTCGTAGCCTATTTTTCAATATTTTATAAAAATTCCTCGTTTAAAACAATAAGAGGGGTGAAATTTTCACATTAAGTACCCCAACCCCACCGACTTACATATAATTACGGTAGGTAAAAACGTATTTGCCAATGTTTAGACTTTTTGATAAAGGTTCGATTTTTTACGGACCCAAAATTTGGTATCGAAAATTAGTTGGTTGAGATATTTTCGATTTTATTACAAGGCTCGGCATTATATAAGTGGAATTAGAAACTAATCTTTCATAATCGCCGCAAGATTTTCTTACGAAATCTCTCAGGAATTATAAACGTTTTTATTGCTAGGTTTCCTTTAAATGCTAGACGAACTATTATCAAGTATCGTAATTTCACCTTGTACCTACGTTATTTTTGAGATAATGAATATGTCTTAATAAAGTATATTTCAATTAATATAAGATATATTCGCGTTATGTGAACTTTCAACCGATATAATAAGAATTAGCGAGACGTTATAACGGATACCTAGTCCATATTAGACTTTAATATTGAATAATATCTACCACATTCTTATCGCGGTCAAACGATACGGAAATAAACAATGGAGTTTGAAAAAATTAAATCGATTTTATTTATTACTGCGGACCGTCGATTTCCGTTTTATTACCCTATTTTTTTGGAAAAAAAATCAAAACCATTACGATTTTCGTTAAAACCGTGAAAGTCCTCATAAAAATATAACAATATTAGCTACCCTCATGAAAATTTTTGTTATTTCAAAAATCAATGGTATAGTTAAGGTAATAATCTTTATTAAGATAGAAAAGAAGATAAGTAGTATGAAAATCAGTAGCGTCGCAAGGACTATCCTCGCGAGCAAAACCGAGACTGTTGTTTGCAAAATAAGACAAGTGTTTACGGGAACGAGACTATGAAGATCGCTAGCAAGACTATAACTCTCTTTCACAGAATCGTGACTCCTAACATAGACGTTAAATTAACCGTAATTGTCGACGTAATCGCAATTATAACATTAATTTTGAAATTAATAATAAATAAAAATTTTAGTCTTTTCTGGCATCTTGACAAAATGCCTCCACATATTTAACGAAAGACTTGTCGATGAAGGATAAATTTCTAGTAAGCTACCTGATTACTTTAAACAATTTCATGTTAAGTAAAAAAGTTTATAGCTATTATTTTTCCTTATTCGACTTGCGAAACCAGTTATTCGTTTACCTTAAAACTTGTTCAGCTTCCTACTTAGTGTCCTCGGGAATAATACACTATTGTCTATAAAATGTCAATACACCTATTTACGATAAAATTGTTAATAATGCTTTAATATTGTATCTCGTAATTATTTTAAATGTTAATAATACGGCTGTCATAACTACAAAAGGCTATTGATACTTTCAAATAACCGTTTATGAGTGCGAGAAAGTAGTTGATAAAAGTAATAATGTTTCAATATATCATGATATTAGTGAAGGAAAAAACTTAGTAAAAATTCACTTACTAAAGAAATACTTTTTGTATTTCAAATTTAAAGTAACTTTTAAAGATTGCTAAACTTTCACTAATGGTATAAAACCGCTAATTTAATTAATTTTAAGACTAATTGAATATTTTAAGCTTTTAACTACGCAGTTTATAGTACTCTAAGGCTATTACATAAAATAGCTAAAACTTAGGTTATTAACTGGTAAAATGTTGGTACGTTTTTGACGAATAGTTGGCTTAAACTTCTTAAGGTGGATATTTTTATATCGCGAAATGTAATTTTTCTCAAATTCGCAAATTTAACGAGTCGTTCCCGATCTATAAAACTACTTTCAAATTTATAATTCATGAAGTGAAAATTTAACATACAATAGCTATATATTCAAGCAAAATAATATATATACCTGTAAATTTCATCGAGTTTTCCAAAAAAAAACGCTTCATCATCATTATTTTTCAATATCCCATCGCTTTCAATACCATTGTAAATTTCACTATATCAAGTATTATTCAATTATATAATTTAGGTAAAAAATTATAAAAAAAATCTATAAGTATTGGACTTGTGATAATAATTGTGGATATTATTATATATCACTATATTTAGTATATTTAGGTAGCAATGCATCATGCTGCACTCTTACAGAGTTCATGATAACGTGAATCGCTGCAGATTATACTTTCAGAGTGCATTATGCGTGGCGTGGTCTAGAAGGGGCATTCCCGAATGGTATGCTCTGGATGACAGCTTATAAGCTCTCACTTGAGACGTGTGCTCTCAGGATTCTTCTTCTTAACATATCTATTTTTTACTATAATACCAATTTGATGATTACTCTTTTACTCTTTTTACTTCACGGGAAATAGGCAGAGACCTTACTAACAATAATTGAATATAAAGATTTGGGATACTTTTAAACCGATCAAAACATTTTTAACGCAAACCTAAATTAATAAATCACTTATAATTGTTTTCTTAATGAGGTAAATTTTCAAAATTAATCTATGGTATTATATGGTAAAGTTTGCGAGGTTTGAAGTTTTTGATACTAAGACACTGATTCCCGTATAATAAATTAAATTCAACTTAAGTCATTATAATATTCATACAACCATTTTATGACTTATAAACTTTTACTAGACTCTTGTCAATCCAAGAATACCAACTCTCTTAACATACGTTTTCATTTATCTGTTATCAACTAAAATATAATTTCAATGGAATTTATCTAGAAAATAACATTTTTCGTATACTACCTCCATTATTCAGCATTCAAACTCTTCATAATATACCTATAATTCAGATCTTTTAGGGTATTCATGTTAACTCTATCAATAAAAGGATAACTTCATATTTTAGCAAATTTATTAGTGATTTTCTAACATATAAAGAGATATTGAGTTAATAAAAGTTTCGGATAATCAAACTATAAAGTTACCTTTGGTAAAAGTTTGTTAAATGATAAAATAAATTGTCACTTTAATTAGGTTTCCAAGTGAGTCAAATAACCTTTCGATTAATAATACGATAAACTTTATCAGTAAAATCGCATGGAATACTCCAATGAAAATCTACCGTTTACCTTGTCAATCTTCGTTATTTGGCTTTATATTTTTTTTAAAAAAAAAATCACCGTGCAATCTTTACAATGAGAAGCGTACTAGCTGCTACAAAATAATCCTGTAAATACCAGTGGGAGAGATCGCAATGCAGGCTCTATAAAGGCCCGTGTAAGCCTACATGAGCCTACGCTATCTACTGCAATCAAGACTTTAGGGTGCCCCACAATTCATAGACCCGGGGAAGTTTAAACTACAACTCTAGTCTGGCAGCGAGACCATTACCATATCAGTCCCCACCCAACGCCTAATTACGCCAGTGATATAACTTTACGAGCCCTTAAAAGGAGCCTTTTATAAATCTGAAGTAGTAAAAAAAAGAAAAGCCTATAAGGCATTGATAATATCAAAACACGTAAATACGTGTTAGAGCTCATATACAAATACGAGTTGGTATAGGTATACACGAGTAGTGACCCGTTATTGTAACGATGCGTAATAGAAGGATTGCTGTATCTATAATAGCCTGTACATTAAATTCCAATACAAAAAAGGAACTCCTGATTCAACCCACCCTAACCCTAAATATTCTTTTACAACAACAAATCGCGTATATACTAATAAATATCTTTACCCCTTATATCTCATACCTTTAATACTCTCAAGCTTTATGTTACACTATTCATGGCCTAGGACCTTATATTAACGTAAATAGTAACCACGTCACGCAAAAACTATCTTCTATACACCTCACGCCATCGAACGCGCCTGCCGACCCCGCTTTCGTGGCTGATAACCCCCGTACGGGCTTCGCGTACTCGCTTTTAAACCTTCCTCCCTCCCTTCTCCTCTTCCTATCCCCACCTCCCCGCCACCGAAACCTGCCCCTTCACAACCACGTGAGGTACAACCCTACACGAATTACGTTCGGTCGCTTTTAACAGGAGCCTCTGAAAACGTCTGTATTTGGGGGGGGAAATGGGGGAGGGCGGGTATCCAATATACTCGCTATGCATATAAGAGTACTAACGTCATAAAAAAAGTGTAATTAGGGGCCATATTCTGATTGTTCATATTAACCAAGCGTAAAAGAGGGTGCATCCTTATCGATATTAGCGCCGCAGAGTCTCTAGCCATCTACCATGCCGCTATCGCTGCAAAGGCACCCTCCGGGCGCCTAAGTACCCTGCAGCGGCCACTTCGTACCGCCGTTGAGGCGGTAGAAAGCGGTTCGGCGCAGGGGGCGGCCGCGGAACTAATGGTTGACGTTTTACATATAACAGTTAAAACCCCCGAATTGTAATAGACCTTAAATCTCTTATTGAATAAAGCGTTTAATTCAGTTACTTATGATTACTTTAAAACTAAATTATTGAAATTATATATGAAAAGAATTAAATTTGTATAATAATTACCATAAAGGTCTTTTTAGCGATGTATTAATCTAAATTACCGAAATCGCTTCATTTTAGTTAGATATAAAAAGTTATAACGCTCTCAGGTAGCTTTTCCAAGGCTTTCAAATTTACTATTTTTTAGGTAAAGATATATGAACCGTACGTTCAAGACATTTCTCTAAATTTATAAAACTTTTATTAATAACATGATCATTACTCCAGATATATTAGCGGAGTATTTCAATTATTTCAAACAAACATTCGCCTTAATTTCGTAAAATAACTGATTTTTATTATTCGACAAATCCTATATTAAATTCCAATCTGTAAAATTACTGGTTTTTCACGTCAATAGTCTCGGTTCTTCCAATATATAAATATTTAGTTAAAAGTTTCATAAGTTATTATTATAGGTAAACTTAAAAGTATTGAAAGCTTATTTTGAAATAGCTGAACTTTTCAAAATAACAATACTGTTAGTAGGCCTTAGACGTTGCAACGTTGTCTATTCAGTTGATCAAAGTAATAGTAGTATTGCAGTAGTCAAGTGGTGGATGTATTGTTCTATATTTGGCAGACCGCTAGCCGGTCTGCACTGTAATTTGTATGGCCAATTGCTTGGCCCATGCCCTAGAGTGAAGTGTAGCGTACTACATTCGTCTTACACCCAATGCGGTAAGTCCGCACAAAGCAATACACTTACAGTACGGTCAACTTTACTGACAGTACAGTTGACCTACTACATTAAATATAATACTATTCCAACACTGGCGGCTTTTTAGTTTGTACGTGCACGCTAGTATAGCTGATCAATTTTTTTAGGTTGCTACTAAATTGCCTTCTCATTGACTAGCTAGACCCTTATGAATTTCAATTGACTTTTATACTAAATTACACCCCATTACATGCAAATTAACGCCATTTGGCCTTAATTGTGCCGTCCCGCCCGAGGTCCAAGTTTATCAACTCCTACAAAAAGTTCTTTCACTATAGCATTTCGCAAACTCAACTATGCCACTTAAACAGATTACTATTATTAATCCTTTGACAGTCTTCCAATTAGCTAGCACATCCTTGTCCGCCATCATGTAACTTAAGCTTTCCTGGAAGCTTATTTACGTAGTCCTCGATACGTATAATTAGCCTATTGCTATTTACAAACTTTTGCAGGGCTTTATTTAATGATAGTTTCGTTATAACATTAGTAGCATTGTTTTTATTAACGATTTATCCGAACTTCATAATTTCCCTCCTTTCGTAGGCTTTATGGAGTATTATTATGTCGATTATTATGCGTTTTTCACTGGTAATTCCGAGTTTTAAAAAGCACTCAAAAAGGCTTCTTAAGTCGGTACAAATTACTATCGGGAGAAGAGGAATCTGTAACTGCCTAATAATATGTTTAAGGGTTTTTTATAATGGTATGCCTAAATTAAAGCCCGTCATTATGTTATAAACCTCCGATATTAGTACGTTTCGCATGATTTTTTTATACTTAATGAAAAACCAGTAAATTAGATTACTGATGATATTAAACTGATTTTCCCGCCTATCTTCGTTATCTAAGGTTATTCAAAGAGGCATTTTTAAAGATAAATCGGTGTTATTCATGAAACACTCTTTTGTAAAAATTATTAACTTAACCTTTAAAAGATCGATTAACGCTTTATTAATTCCACGGTCCAAGTATCGCATCTGCTACTCCAACCTCTTATTTAGTCGATCAAAGTCTTTATTCGTTGATATTTGTGTTTATACCGTAATAAATAAAGCGTAAAAGTCTTCTAGTTAACATAGGGTGCAAATATAGCTACCCCTTACACGTTATTTTAAGTACCGTTAAGCTCTAGCCTTCCTAGTCTTATTAATTATGGTACAAACAACGCCCTAACCCTTTTACGAAAAGTTTAAGCCGGTATTAATGCCAAGTATAAGTATTAATGATTTATTAAAGTGAAATTAATTGTTTTTCATTAACGTCGTTACCGGCTTATAATTTCAAAACTCAAAGTCTTCGATTGTTGACTATTTTAATTCTATAAAGCCAATCGTATCGATTCAAAGGGTATTTTTAATTTATATACTTACTATATCTTAATCTTCTTTTACGTTACCAATAAATACAGATCGTATATAAAAGACTTTATCATTAAACTGAATTTAAAGTGCGACTGATAAGTTACAAACCAGTAAACACCAGCTTTAGCTAATTTATATAGTGGTTTAACACACCGTATTACCGTTTCCAAAGAGTAAATAATACGTAGCTCCTACGGTAATTTTGGTAATACAATCCTTTACAAATTCATTATTAATTATGTATAAGTTTACATAATGTTACAGTTATTAAATATAAACTTACCTTTGAACATAATTAATAAACTTTTTACTAGGGTAACCATTAAACGTTAACTAATCTTTTAAATCGTTAACGACTACGTAAAAATCTAATCCTTACCTTTATCTTTATATCCTTACTCAATTAATCGTAAGTTTTCGTAAGGTCACCTTATAATCTTACCCTTAATTTCGTAAATAATCCTCAACTTGAAAATCTTAACATTAAGGTTTTAAAGGTTAAAGTTGGTTTTCGGTATAAATTATATAATACTCCGAGTAAGTAGGCTATCGATTTTGACCTTGTCGCTTCTTTAAAAAGGTTTACCGAAAGGTTTAATAATCCCTTATACCCTAAGCTTTATTATGAAATCTTCGTTATCCTTCTCTTTTTTACTTATCTAAACAGTATTATAAATATGGCCTGGTGTATATTCCTTCTTTTTAACGTTTCCCTTTTTTTCTTGAGTCGCTCGCGAAGACGACATTTTATTGGCTTGTTAATAATGGTGAGGTTTGTATTAGCTTAGTCACTTTACTTGAAAACTTCAAGGTCGTTATTTTCAGTACCCTTAATATAAAGCCTAACCGAATTAATTCTAAAATATATAAGGCTGTTAACAGTTTTAAAAAATACTTTAAAGTTTATAATACTTAATATTTTATATAACACTTCCCATTTAACTGGCTTCTGCTACACGAAGACTTCATTTTGTAATAGTAAAGTAAGTACGTCGATTTTTAAGGAACTGTTTTTGGTATTAAGGGAGTTATTAATCTGGCGACTTGTCTATTCCCTTTGAAATTCCTTAAAAGCTTTATTATAAGTCGTAGCACGTTTTATTATTTTGTTCGGTAAGGGGGTGCCTAATTAACAAGCAACCAGTTTTGCCACATATCTAATATCTTTTGCTACTATCACGACGATTGTGCTATCGGTTAGCAGGTTCGACTATATTTTATTAGAATTAGCGTAGGTATTACTTCCAATCTGGGGCCGAGGTGAATTAGTCAAACTTTAAGTGTTGAGGGCGTCTGTATTTGCGGTTAATATAGTTAATAACCGCAAGGTCTTTTTTCTTTACGTTAATAAAGTTTCTAACTTTGGGGTATATACCAAGCGAGTTTGGTATACGTATCATTACGGTGGCAAGCGAGAAATGTAGCTGGTTAAAAAAGTCTTTGTAAATGGTATTTCGGCGTTGTAGGGCGTATTCGAACTCGTTAATACCCACAACTACTACCCATACCTATTCGCTAAGTGTGGTTTCGCGAGCATAGACTTTTCCAATTGCTTTTTAACACATTATTAACTTGTTAAGCATTTAATTAAAAATATCTATCGCTGAATTTTCTTTTTCTTTTCTTTTGTTATTATTATAGTTTACCTTGTAGTAGCCTAATCTATATAATATTACGCTAGGTGGACGTCGTGCTCGAATTAGCCCTTTATTCTATCGTAAATCTAGTAAAATTTGGTAACGTTTATGAGAAAGGTTAAGTAATAGTCTTTGGCATGCTCTATAAGGATTTCGGAAAATAGGAAATAAAAACCAAAAGGAGAGACCTTTATTTACTTACAGATATTTAAAAAGGGTAATATCTTGGTGTTGAAAAGTTTATAAGGCTTTCCGTTATACTTTTTATGTTGTTCCAAATCTTAGCAAAGTCCGTTATAAATTCGTAATTAATATTAACTATCTTAACAGGTTTTGGAAAAAGGTTGAGATAGTTATCCTAACTTTAAATAGTATTTTCTAATAGTTTTAGTTCTAGGCCTTTCAAAGTACAGTGTTGAAGGCAATTGCCAGTCGCCTAACCCGAGAAGTAAAGTCCTATAGTAGGACCTGTAGTAGGTTCGTACGTATATGCGAATCTAAAAAGAAAAGGGTTTTAAGCTGCTTAACGATTATAGTGTTAAGGGTTGATAAGTACTTAAAGTTTTGAGAAGCCTGACGATTTTACTTAATTAATTGGTGTAGAGCACCAACGTTCATACCTTTGACCACATAGGAGGCCGCAGCTTTACGTACCCTACTACCATTAAAATCATATTTCTTGTTATCATATAGTGGCTTTAAATTGCCGAGCAGGTTAATAGATTCCTTATCACCAGCGCATAAAAAGGCTTAATTTAACTAAGAGTAGTTTAGGAGTCCTTTGAATCGTGTATAAGGGCGTTAAGGTTCCTTAATACCTTTTCTTTTTCCTTAGAGGTCTTAAGGATTAGAATTTTGGGGGTAATCTTCCTGTTAAGCCAGTTTAAAGAAGTTTTTTACTAGTCCTACCGATGTTTTATCAGGAATATAGATACCAAGGCGTGTAACCTCTTTTTAAAACTTGATTTTAACCGTACATTAGATCATTGTCCACATGTCAAGGGTCCAGCGGCTAAAGAATTCATGGAAGTCATAGAAAGCACAGGCACCGCAACTGTATTCGTTACAGAGATCCCCGTCGATAATATAATGGCTAACGTAATTGGTTAGATAAGCTTTAATTAAGGTTTCATTAACGTCTGTAATCCAGAGTTACCGGTCGTAGTAGTGGAAAATAACTGATTTAAGGGCTTTAACATTTTTTATATATTCATGAATTAGGGCTATTTTGGTGGTTTGGCTTGTATAGAGTATGGGGTAAACAACTTGGTGGTTTTGAGCGTAGGAAACTTGGTGTTTTAGCGTGAAGTCGTGTAGGGACTTGGCAACTTAGCAACTTGGTAACTTGGTATAAGGTTGCACGACGTGACTTTCTCGACGTAACTTGATATTTTCGCTAAAATCAACGAACTTGACGATTAAAGTGATGTAAGAAGTAGAAAAAGGGAGGTAAGGTAAAGGTTTTGTGTAAAAGGTGAGGTCGAAGGTTGTTGTTAGTAGTAAAAGTCGAAAATTATTTATTATAGTTATTTGGCGTAGAAACTTAGTCGTTTTTATAGTATTAGTACCCGTAGTAATATTGATTTAACAGTTTGCGAACTTGCCAAACTTTAAGACTTTTAACAGTTAATGTTAAAGTTTTTAAAAAGGATTAATAAATATTTCTTAGTGTTTTTGATGGCTATATCGTCGCTACCTTTAAGCTGCCATGAAAACTGACGTAACCTGACAGTCTTCTCCACTTACTACCGTAAAACCCGACGCAGTAGTAGAGGCCCTTCATAAAAATCTTTCCTCTACTCCAGCGGTCGTATAACTTAAAAAGTAACCAGAAAGTAGCTTTTTCTTTTAATTAGCTTATCTGTCCTTAACTTAATAGGTAGGCAAATACTGATTAGTGTTGGTAGGCCTTAGACGTTACAATGTTGTCGATTCGATTGGTCGAAGTAATAGTAGTATTGCAGTAGTCAGGTGGTGGATGTAATGTTCTAAGTTTAGCAGACCGCTAGCCGGTCTGCACTGTAATTTTTATGGTCAATTGCTTGTCCTGTGCCCTAGAGTGAAGTGCAGCGTACTGCACTCGACTTACACACAATGCGGTAAGTCCGCACAAAGCAATACACTTACAGTACGGTCAGTTTTACTGACAGTATAGTTGACCTACTGCACTGCATATAATACTATTCCAACAAATAATATGTTTCGTTTCATTATTAAATACTTGATAAACGGTTAAAACCTATCTTCTCGCTCGAAACTTCTATAAAAATATTTTAAAGTTGAAAATCGTAAATAATACCAATTTTTTGTATGATTTACAAAAATCTTTCCAATATCCGAGCAAAATCATCCTTTTAATAAGCTTCAGAAATTTTTATATAAACGCCTAACCCTATATGATCCTAGCCTCAATCGCCTCTTTTCCCTTGAAATTAATGGAAGCCTTAAAAGTGTATCAAAAGCATCATTTTTCCAATTAAAAAGGGATTATTATTAGTTTTCCATTCACTATATTTGAGTTGTATCAATTAAACTTGTGTCATTTATAAACCGATGTTATACTGAAACCAAATTACATTATAAAATTTTAAAATTCAAGGTAGTATTCCTCGTATAAAGTTGTTGTCGCTTTCGCACCATTTTCATTAACAATATACACCTAATCGTAATTTTTATGAGTTACGAAATAAAAAAAAGGATTATTATTAGGTTTCCGGTTACGATATTTTAGCTATAACAATTCAACTTGTATTGTTTATAAACCGATGTTTTAATAAAACCAAATTAAATTATAACCCTTTAAATTCAGAGTAGTATGCCTCGTATAAAGCTATAATCGCATGTGCACCATTTTCATTATCAATACACACCTCATTATATTTTTATGAGTTATGAATTTACTGAAAAAAATTGAGATCAAAACATTACCAAATATATGTTCCGCAGATGAAACGTATTACACTTCAATTAACGTTTTCATTTACCTTAATAACTACAATTTGAAATTCAATCGTCTACTTAAACACTTAAATCTTATCTCTAATTCCTTATCAAGACTATCAAAGTCAGGAAATAAGGAAGTTCATACGTAAAAGGATCTTTCTTTTCTGGACCGAATATTCGACGATTTTTTAATAGTTTTGAATGAATCTTGTTTCGCTATACACTACAATGAATCCCATATATAGGACTATTCAATTATACGCTTCAGTTCCAGATATTTTATGAAGTATGTATAAAAAGTTATTTTTAAAAAATTAAAACGAGATGATAAAAACAAAAATACTATTTTATCATTAAAATTCGGTAAATTTTTTCAACTTGAATTTACTAGGTCAAAAACTCGTAATCTTACTTTGAATTCTCGTTTGAAAGATTTCTGAAAATACTAACAATAAATAAGATTTTATCGGTTATTAATATATAATAAATAATTCTTATTTTCATTTCAAATAAAAGCTCGTAAAAGCTTATTATCGATATTACTCATGATATAATTGGTTACAAAATTGGAATTAGAAACATGTTAACAAATTTCAGTAATTTCGACTTCGAAAAAAATTATATTTACCATTCATATGGATTTTATTGTCGCTTTATCAATGGTTTTCTTTATTTCAAACACTATAAGACTTGCCTATGAGAAGGAAATTAAATGAAACTTTATCAATTACTCATAAACCTTTAAAAAAAACTTCTCTTACAAAAATATATTACATATATCATTGCAAAAATATTCTGCTAGTTTCAAACGAAAAATATTTTCTCCAATTAACCTTACCAAATAATACATTTTTTCGCCCTGTAACCCTAAATTCTCAATAACATTTTAGTAAGTTTTTTTAAATACTCTAATATAAAATTGATGATGACAATGGTTTATTTTCTTTAAGTGGAAGATTAATAAAGATGAACAAGTAATTTATAAAATGCGTTTTATAATATAATTCAATTAAATATTCGAACCAATTGAGGATTAATAATTCATCTTCTTTATAATAGTATTCTGATAAGATTTATTTTGAAATTATTCACTCCAATTTTTATAATTTTCTCTTTGAATTTAAGCTTCGTTTATCAATTCACTATTATATTCCCTTTATTCCTCGTTAATAAGCCAATATTTGTTTTATAATTTTTTTGAAACGGAATGATCAATCAATAATGGATGTCTTAGTTTTAAAAGCCAAAAAAACGTATAATCAAAAGTACCGATAGCACAATTTTAAGGTCTGAATTCAAATTTAGTTTGATACTAGCCAAATATATAAACCTTTTTATCGTTAAAGAATTTTCACTTCTCGCATGAAACATTTTACTATTGTAAATAAGGTTAAAAAACAAGTTTTTACTTTGGATTTCCCTTCAAATTTAAAAACCCATCCTACTATTATTATTTTATACCTAAAGCCTACTTAAAATGATAAAAGCTTTAGAATATTCACTGCGCCTCCGATGCCTGTGAAATATAAAAGCGATGAAAATGAATAAAAAGTTGAAAGAATATTGAATAAAAGATTTGATCATAGTCGCCGTACGGGTCAACAAGTTTAATATCTCATCAAATAGAAAATATTTACTGCAAAGGATAATGAATAAATGATTCTCAAAGACCTAGATAATTTCAAGTAATTGATTAAAAAGTTTGAAAAGAATTTGGGATGAGGCGAGTGTTGATTCTTACAAGTACTGCTTCTTGTGAGTATCTCTTTTCGTAAGAATACGATCAAATTCTCATACTTTCTCATGATGGAAACATCATGCTTTCTTGTTACACCGGCATTTTTTGGACCAAGGTAGGGCAATCCTACCTGTTTGCCTTCTTTGTTGTTGTGCATACATACCTTGGTGGGCAACTCCACCAGCCTACCATCTTTGGTTTTGTATATACATACCTTATCACAAACTCTGCATTTTGTCAGTTTAGACTTAGTTTCTGAATACTTCAATACACTGCAAAATATCATCACTATCACTACATTCCAACAATCTATACCATTATAAAGTAAAGTTTTTATTTAGAAAAAAAACGGATAAATCATATGATTCTTATGAAATTCAAAGTATCTTTTATCTAAACGTAGTAATTGAAACCGCTAACTGCTTTACTACTTTCCATGTAACGTGAGTTACATTTCTAAAAAAAAATGGAAGTAAAAAATGTTCAATTCTATTTTTAAACCAAGAAATTCAGCTACTATAACCGACATATACCTAATATTATTAATAGAATTAAACTGCTAATTTGTGGATGATCGCCTATAAAAGAATATAGAATAAAGATGAAAGTGGTGAAAGAATTAAAATATTGAGAGATATATATACTTCGGCGTAAATATTTCAAAAGGAATAATATAATATTGATTCAATTGGTAAATTACATGTTGAAAACATTATCAATACGTTGAATAAACTATTCAAGGAAAGCGATCATATTAAAATCAACGGAATTTTTACCCCTTTCGAAATTAACTTATGTATTGAACATACTTAAAATGGAAAAACGTATCGATTTCTAAGTCAAAATTAATTTACGAAATGAAGGGTAGAATAACGGATTATTCGTTGGAAAAATTCAGGTGAATAGGTTTAGATTATAGTGATAAAGGTGAAAACTAGATTATTACTTCTTTTCCTGAATTACAAAGTCATTGCTAATGTTGAGTTATGATGAATTCAGTTACTTCAATTGTTGATATATGTGATAAATTTACCCTTAATGGTCACTATATTACGCACAGTCTTGGTAGTCCTTAGACGTTACAACGTTGTAGATTCGATTAGTCTTCGAAGTAACAGTAGTATTGTGTGATCAGATAGTGGATGTATTGTTCTAGGTTTGGCAGACCGCTAGCCGATCTGCACTGTAATTTGTATAGCTAATTGCTTGGCCCATACCCTAGTCAGAAGTGCAATGTACTGTACTCGACTTACACTCAATGCGGTAAGTCTCCATAAAGCAATACACTTAACTTGCAGTTTATTATAGTCAACTTTACTGTAAGTCAATTTGACCTATTGCACTGCATGTAATACTATTTTAATATTGGCGGTTTTTTAGTATTTGCGCGCACGCTAGTGTGGCTAACTAATCTTTTTCAGTTATTACTAAATTAACTCCTTGTTAACTGACTAGACCCCTGTCAATTCCTGTTGACTTCCATACTAAATTGCACCCAATTATATGCAAATTAACCCTATTTAACCTTAATTTCTCCATTGCCCCGAGGTCCGAGTTTATCAATTCCTACAAAAAAAATTTACGCTTTAAATCATTACAAGTTTTTACTTTAATCATGCTGCTTAAACAAGTAATTTAATCCTCTGGCAATCTTTCAGTTTGTCGGTATATTCCTACTTGCCGTCACATAATCAGAGCTGTCTTAACGATTTATTAACATAGCCCTCGATTCGTATAGTTAGCTTATTGATATTTATAAACCTTTTTAAGGATTTGTTTAAAAATGCTTTTGTTATGGCGTTAGCAGAGTTATCTTTGTTATTAATTTATCGAATTTTTTAATCACTCTCCCTTCGTAGGCTTTATGGAGCATCATTACGTTAATTAACAGGCGTTTTTCACTAGTGGTCTCAAGTTTTAAAATGAATTTCAAAAGGCTCCTTGAGTTGGTACAAATCACTACTGGAATAGGGGGAATCTGTTACTGCCTAGTAATAAGGTTAAGGGTTTCCTATAGTATTATGCCTACGTTAAAACCCACCATTATGTTATAAACCTTCGATATCAATACGTTTCGTGTAATCCTTTTACACTTGATAGAGAACTAGTGGATTAGGTTGCTGATAATGTTGAACTAATCTTCTCTCTTATCTTCGTTCACAAGAGTTATTTAGAAAGCTGATTTTTAAAGATAAGTCGGTGTTATTTGTAAACAATCCGTCCGTAAAAATCAATAACTTAGCTTTTGAGAAGTCGATTGGAATTATATTAATCCCGCGGTTTGAGTTTCACATATGCTACTCCAACCTCTTATTCAATCGATCAAAGTTTTTATCCGTTGGGGTTTATGCTTATACCGTAATAAATAAATCGTAAAAGGCTTCCAGTTAACATAGGATAATAATATAGATGCCCTGTATATGTTGTTTCAAGTACCGTTAAGCCTTAGCCTTATTAGTTTTATCGATTATGGTAAAAATAATGCTTTAACCCTTTTGGCGAAAGCTTAGGCCGGTATCAATACCAAGTATACGGATTAATGATCCATTAAAGTTAAGTTGATTGTTTTCCGTTAACATCGTTTCCGGCTTACAATTTTAAAACTTAAAGTCCTTAATTGCTAACTATTCTAATTTAACAAAGCCAACTATTCCGACAAAAAAGGTATCGTTAGTTTATATATCCACTATATCGAAGTTTTTCTTTTATGTTATTAGTAAGCATGGATCGTATATTAAGGACTTTATAGCTATCTGGGATGAAAAGTGCGACTAAGAGGTAAGGAATCAGTGAATAATTGCTTTAGATAATTTATATAGTGGTTTAACATATCGTATTACCGTTTTTAATGAGTAAATAGCACGTAACTCTCACAGTAATTCCATTAGTACAATCTTTTGTAAACTCGTTACTAACTATGTATAGGCTTACGTAATGTTAGGGCTATTAAGTATAAACTTACCTTTAGTCTTAGTTAACAAACTTACTACCAGGGCAACCATTAAACGTCAGCTGATTTTCTCAATCGTTAACGACTACGTAAGGATCTAGTTCTTACCTTTATCGCCATATCCTTAAACGATTAGTCGTGACTTTTCGTACGGCCGCCCTGTAGTTTTACCTTTAACCTCGTAGATAATACTCGATTTAAAAATCGTAATATTTGGGTCATGAAGGTTAAAGTCGGTCTTCGGTACAAATTATACAACTCCTTGAGTTAGTAAGCCGTCGATTTCAACCCTATCGTTTTTTTAAAAAGGTTTATCGAAAGTTTTAATAATTCTTTATACCCTAAACTTTAATGGTTAAGTTTTCATTATCATTTTCTTTTTTATTGATCCAAATAGTATTATAAATACAGTCCGGTATGTATTTTTCCTCTTCAATGTTTTCCTTCTTTTTTTCGGGGGTCGCCTGCGCTAGCGGCGTTCCATCGACTTGTTAACAACGAGTAAAAGAGTGTCGTATTAGCTCGGTTGTTTTATTTAAGTTTTTTTATCGTTAGTATCCCTAATATAGGGCTTAACCTAGGTGGTTCGAAACGATGCAAAATCGTTAGCAATTTTAATAACCACTTTAAAGTTTACAATACTTGATATCTTATATAGCTCTTCCTATTTGCCTGGCTCCCACTACACCGTGACTTCACTTTATAACGGAAAAATAAGCACGTCGATTATTAAGGAATCGTTCCTAGTATTAAAGGCGTTATTAATTTGGCGGCGTGTTGATTCCCTTCGTAATTACCTTAAGGCTTTGTTATATACCGCAATAAGTTTCTAAGTATTTACCAAAGGCGGAGATTCACTCGTTAAGCATAGGTACGCTCCAAAGATTAGGAGTATTATTACTAAGTTGTCAAGACCTACAGTATTATTAAAACCTTTTACTATTATTTATAAACCTGCCTCTGGATCCATAAAACTTTCAATTTTTAACGCAAGAATATTATACGTTCGGCGAAGTAAGGTGTATGCCCTGTTAACCTTCCCAATACTCTAGTAAGCTTTTACAAGTACCTGTTTACACTAAATACCTATTATTTTGGAATCCTTTTGGAACTTTACCGCTGTAAATTTGGTAATAGCATCGTGAATGACGACGTCAAGTGGATTTAGATACGTATTAAACTATAGTATCCTTAACGTTTTTCATGTGTCCTTTGTCGAAAGGGATTTTAAGAACTTAATTCCGTAAAAAAAGGTTGCGAAATCAACAACGTGAAAAACAGGCTTGTTATTTAAGTAAAACATATTAATAAAGATCTTGCAGTTAAAATCCTTATCGTCTTTTAGTGTAAACTTAATTCTTTCAGGGGCTTAGGCATATGTTTGACAGGGTTGGTATAATCTTTTAATAACTTTGAGGGCAAAGTATTCCATATCGTTATGCCTTACAAACTTTAGGACTTTATATAAACTGTCAACATCTAGGTGGTTAAAATTCCGGTGTAGTTAAAGTATTTCCGGCTTCGTTAAGTTTAATACCACCGCTACTGGACCTTGAAAATAAAATCATTAGTACCCCTACTTAAAGGCGAGTGGAAACCTTAAACTGTTTTTAACTAGATTGTTTACGTTAATGTTCACGTTAATACTGAGGGTCTTCATTTTCTCCAAGCAGAGTAAAAAGGGGTTAGTGGACTTAGGAACATGGAATATAATCGCTTTTACAATAGTGAAAATTACTATTGTCTCCAGTTACGATATCTATTTGCCTGGGCTAAAGCTAACTTTGGCTTTGCTAGCATTATGACGATTAATTTTAGTGGATTCAATGCTTTCCCTCCGCAGTGTTATATATTTGAAATAACCTTTTGTTCAGTACCTTACCGTCCCAATGTCTAGTATAATACCTTAAAACGTGTGATCCGCGTAACGATCGCAAATGTTAAAGGTATTTAAGGGATTAAGGGTATAGTTAAGATAAAGGTAAAGATTTTTACTACACAAACTGTATAAAAAGGTATAGTCGGCTAGTTATTAGGCCGCCGTACCAAAATTAGTATCTTCGTATTACTTAATCTGCTTAAAAGCGTTAACGACCTCAATTAGTCTATCGCCTTTAACGTCTGCAATTTAATTTAAATAATCTCATTCCAAAGTAATAGGGTACTGGACGTAATACACTACCTTTTCATTATTACGCTCGGCGGGAGGATGCCAAGTTAACTAATAGTCAGACTTACTATATATCCAAAAAAAAAAAAAAAATTACTACTATTACGACGATAGTATTTGCGGTTAATAAATCCGTATACATCTTATTAACGCTAACGTAAATACTACCTTTAATCTAGGGCCAAGGTTGATAGGCTAAACCTTAAACGTTATAGGCGTCCATACTTACGGTCGATGTAATTAATTACCATAAAATCTTTTTTATCTATATTAAGAAAGTTGCCGGCTTGAGAGTATATACCAAACGAGTTTGGTGTACGTATTATTACAGTGGTAAGCGAAAAGTGTAACTGGCTAAAAAAGATTTTACAAGTGGTATCTAGGCATTATAAATTGTATTTAAACTCATTAACGCCCGTAACCATCACCCGTACCTGTTTGCGAAGTGTAGTTTCGCTAACATAAGCCTTTTCCATTACTTTATGACATAACATCAACTTGTTAAGCATTTGATTAAGGACGTTTATTAGAAATTTCTCCTTTTTTTTCTCTTTGTTATTATTGTAGTTTACTGCGTGGTAACCCAATTTGTATAGTATTACGCGAGGTGAACTTCATATTCGAAGTAGATCTTTATACTATCGTAGATTACGCGAAACGTGGTGACGCCAGTTAAAAAGGTTAGTTCGTATTTCTTGGCGTACCTTATAAGAATTCCGGGAAATAGTAAGTGAAAACCAGATGAAAGAACCTCTATTTACTAACAAAAATTTATAAAGGGTATTATCTTGGTGTTAAAAAAGTTGTACAATATCCCTTTATACTTTTCTATATCATTTTAGATCGTGGCGAAATCCGTTATGAATTTGTAGTTAATGTTAACCGTATTGAAAGGTCTTAGAAGAAGGTCGTGATAGTTATCCCAGTCTTAAATAATGTTTCCTAGTAGTTTAAGCCTTAATTCTTCCGAAGCACGGTATTAAGAGTGATTTTTAGTCGCCTAGCCTGGAGAATAAAGTCTTATAATAGGACCTGTAATAGGTTCGTGCATATAAGCGAATCTAAAAGGAAAAGGTTTTTAAGGGTCTTAACGAGTAAATTTTTAAGGGTTAATGGGTACTTAACGGTTTTATAAAGCCCAATGATTTCATTTAATTTACTGGTGGAAAGTGCCAACATCGATAACTTTAACCGCGTTGGCGGCCGCTGTTTTATGTGCCTTACCGCTGCCAAGAGCGTACTCTGTGCTATTTTGTAGTGGTACTAAACCGCTAATCAAGTTAACAGGTTCCTTATCGTCAACGTGTAAAGAGGTTTAACTTAGCTAAAGGTAGGTTAGAGGTCTTTCAAACCGTGTGTGTAGGAGTTGGGATTACTTAACACCTTTCCTTTTTCCCCAAAGGTTTTAAAAATTAGGATCTTAAGGGTAGTTTTCCTATTAGGCTAGTTCGAAAAAGGTTTCCGTCAATCCTAATGACATTTTCTCAGGAATATTAATTCTAAAACATGTAATCTCCTTCTTTAACTTGGCTTTAACTGTACACTAAATCATCTTCCACATATCAGGAGTCTAATGGTTAAAAAACTCGCGAAAGTCTTAGAAAGCATGGGCGCTGTGGCCTAGCTCTTTACTGGCATTAGACTCGAGGATATACTAGTCAACGTAGTTGGTTAGGTAAGCTTTGTTTAAGGTTTCGTCAATATCCGTAATTCAGAGTTAGTGGTCGTATTGGTTAACGAAAATTGATCCGAGGTTTCTAATTGCTTTTTTCCAGGCAGGATCAGTAATAGACTTGAAGTGCGCATTAGCGGCAGAAATTTTGACAGGTATTTAGGACGAAGGACTTGGTGATATTAGGCATAAGGACTTGGTGTTTTAACGTGAAGTTGCATAAGGACTTAGTAATTTAACGACTTGGAGGTTTGGTGTAAGGTTGCATGACGTGGATTTTTTTTAACATGACTTGGTGTTTTCGCCAAAAGAAATGAACTTAACGATGAAAGTGGTGTAAGGAGTTAAAAGAGTAAATTATAGGCAAAAGTTTGGTGTAAAAGGTAAGGTCGAAGGTTGTTATTAGTGGTAAAGGGCGAAGGTTGTTTGTTATGATTGTTTGGTGTATGGACTTAGTCGTTTTGTTTCTGTAGTAACACTTGCAGTAGTATAAAATTAGTCGTTCGCCAATTTGGAGAACTTTAAAACTTCTAACAGTTGATCTTAACGTCTTCAAAAAGGATTAATAAAGATTTCCTAGTGTTTTTGATAGCGATACCGTCGTTAACTTCCAAATTGCCGTTGAAAGACTAACGTAAACCAAAAGTCTTTTATATTTTCCTTCCGTTGGAAGACTAGCGCAGTACTTTTAAAAGCCTTTCGCAAGAATATTTTCTCTACCCCAACGGTTGTTTGACTTAAAGCGTAACCAGAAAGTCGTTTTTTCTTCTACTTAGCTTATCTGTGCTTAACCTAGCAGGCAAGCACTAATTGATGTTGGCAGGCCTTAGACGTTACAACGTTGTCGATTCGATTGGTCTTTAATATAACAATAGTATTGCGTGGTTAGATGGTAGATGTATTGTTCTAGGTTTGGCAGACTGCTAGCCGGTCTGCACTGTAATTTGTATGGCTAATTGCTTGGCCCGTGCCCTAGTGTGAAGTGCAGCGTACTGCACTCGACTTACACTCAATGCGGTAAGTCTCCATAAAGCAATACACTCAACTTGCAGTTCAGTATAGTCAATTTTACTGAAGTAAAGTTGACCTACTGCACTGCATGTAATACTATTACAACACACACGTATATTCAATTTGCTACTTAATTTCAACGAATTGATTTTACTACAGAAATTATCGAAAAAGATCCAGAACAAGTTCACATTTGAAATGATCATACGTTACGTAAATTTTTTAGAGATAGTCTTAACTAGGCGTTTATTCGTTCCTAATGTAGTAAAAGTATTGTAGAGTCAGTTTTAAAATAAAGATATTTACGATTAATCCATACCAGTTGATCACAAGTAGTAAAATATTTAATATGGTTTTTATATAAATTGAAGATACAATTTACCTCAGTATCATTGACTTAAAAGCAACAGATTAATATATTATCGAGGATGACACTTTGGAAAATATAAGCTGGTTAAAACTATTAGTGAGGCTTTAGACTTTGCAATGTTAATGATTAGATTAGTCGAAGTAACAATAGTATTGCGTTGTCAAGTTGTAGATGTATTTTTTTAGGTTTGGTAAACTGCTGACCGTTTTACATAGTGATTTGTATGGCTAATTGCTTAGCCTGTACCTTAGTGTGAAGTAGGCGTATATTGTACCTGGTTCACAGTTAATACAACAGGCTCGTACAAAACAATATACTTGACTTGTAGTCAATATAGTTAACTTTACTTACATTAAATTTTACCTAATTCATCTTAATTAATACTGTTTGAATACTTGAGGCTTTTTTTTTTGTGCGCGTACGTGAGTATGGTTAACCAATCTTTTTCGGTAGGCTTTAAACTGCAGCCTTGTTAACTAGCTAAACTCCTGTTAAGTCCAATTAAACCTCAGATCAAATCTTACCCATTTATACTTAAATTAACCTTAATTACCATAGATTACCCTATGATTTCGAGGTCCAAGTTTATCAATTGCTATTTTATTTACAAACTTATGTAAACTTTAATTTAGTCGTACTAGTTAAATGAATCGCTATTGTCAGTTCACTACCAGTTTTTCTGTTTATTAACGTATCTCTAACCGCCGTTACATAAATTTTCCTTGCCGGGAGGCCTATTAACTTAGCCTTTTATACGTATGGTTAGCCTATTATTGTTTATAAACCTTTTAAGGTCTTTATTAGATGATGCCTTTGTTATAGCATCGTCAGGATTATCCTTTACGTTAATTTACCAGAACTCCATAATTTCTTTGCTTTTATAGTATTCACGGAGTGCTATTAAATCAATTATTAGACGTTTTTCGCTGGTGGTTCCGAGCTTCGAAAGACATTCTAATAGCCTTTTGAAGTTGGTATAAATTACCACCGGGATAGAAGTAATCTTTAACTATTTGGTAATAAAGTTGAAGGTTTATTACAGTATCATAATTATATTAAAGTTTTTCATTATGTCGTAAGCCGTTCAAGCTTATACGCTTCATATAATCCTCTCATATTCAACAACGGTTTAATAAGTTAGGTTGCCGCTAATCTCAAATTAATCTCTCTGTTGATATTTATTAACAATGGTTATTAAAACGCCGATTTATAAAGATAAGTTAGTGTTATTTGCAAGGGACCTGTTTTTAAAAATCATTAATTTTGTCTTCAATAGTTTCATCTGAATTATATTAATCCTTCTGTCTAAGTTCTGTTCCTGTCATTCAAGCCTCTTATTAAGCCGGTTAAAGTCGTCATTTATGAAAATCCTAGGTTTATATTGTAATGGATAGATCGTAAAAGATTTACATTTAATATAAGATAGTGATGTAGCTATTACAGGTACACTAATTCAGGTACCATTAAGCCCTGGTCACGTTATTCTTGTTGGTTGTAGTTAAATTATCGCTTTAACCCTTTTGGCGAAAGCTGAAGCCGTTATTAATACTAAGTATGTAGATTATCTATCCGTTGAAGTCGAGTTGATTATCATTTACCAATGTTATGACCAGCTTATAGTTTTAAAACTCATAGTCTTTAATCGCCTGTTCTTTCGATATTACAAATCCAGCCATTCTAACAAAAAAGTTATTATTAGTTTATATACCTACTAGATCAAAGTCCTTCTCTTAATTTACTAATAGGTATAGATCGTATGTTAAAAATGTTATACTTAATCGTATCTTAAAGGGTAATAAATAGGTAAGAAAGTAAATTAAAGTGTTTTTCACCCAGTTCGTATAATAGTTTAATATATTTTATTATCATCCTTGAAGGGTAAATAACAGGTATGTTTTATGATAACTCTAATGAAACGATTCACTATAGATCAGTTTCTAATTATATATATACTTGCGTTATATCTAAGCTATTAAGTGGAAGCTTGCCTTTAGTTTCAATTAGTAAACTATTGCTAGAGCGACTATTAATCGCTGACTGATTTTCCAAATCGTTAGCAACTACGTAAGGATTTAGATTTTACTTTCATTATCGTATCTTTAAGCTATTAGACGTGAATTTTCGTACGGTTAGCTCGTGGTCTTGTTTTTAACCTCATAGATAATCTTCGACTTGAAAATCATGACATTTATGTATTAGAGGTTAAAGTCAGCTTTCAGCACGAATTGTACAACTTTTCTAGTTAGTAGACTATTAATTTTTACCCTATCTCTTTTTTAAAACATTTGCGGAAATTTTTAATAATACTTTGTATTCGAAGTTTTAATATTAAATATTCATTATTCTTTTTTTTTCTTATTTACCTAAGTATTATTGTAGGTGCAGCACGATATGTATTTTTCCTTTTTAACTTTCCCCTTTTTCGGGGGTCGTTCGCGCCAGCGGCATTCTATCGACTTGTCAATAACGGGTGGAGGAGGTTTATATTGACTCGATCGTTTAACTTAAGAGACTTTATCGTCAATTTCCTTAATATCAGGCTTAACTTGGGTAATACGGAAAGTTACGGAGCCGTTAGTAATTTTAATAACAACTTTAATGTTAGCGATACTTAAGGTTTTATATACGCCCTTTTATTTACCCGGCTCCCGTTACACGAGTACTTTGCTTTGTAACGACCAAGTAGTTACGTTGATAATCGTAGGACTATTTCTAGTATTAAGGGCGTCATCAACTTAGCGGCGTGCCGATTCCTTTCGTAGTTCTTTTAGTGATTTACCGTAGGCTATAACTCGTTTTTAAGTACTTACTAATAACGGAGATTCACTCGTCAAGCGTAGGTACGCTTCAAATACTAATAGTGTTAGTATTAAGCTATCAAGGCCTACAGTATCGTTTAAGTCATTTACCGCTATATAAAGGAGCGTTTTTAAATCTATAAAGCTTTTAATTTCTATATTAAGGATGTAATATGTTCTCTAAAGTAGTTCGTATGCATTTTTAACCTTCTCATTGCCTTTGTAAGTCTTTACAGGCACCTATTTACACTGGATTCCCATTATCTTAGCATTTTCCTAAAACTTCGCCGCCGTAAAGTTAATACTGGTAATGTGGATGACAATGTTAGGTAATCCTAAATACATGTTAATTTATAACGTCCTTATCGTTTCTCACATATCCTTTATTAATAAGAACTTCAAAAACTTAGCTTTATAAAAAGAGGTTGCGAAATTAACGACGTGGAAACTAGGCTTATTATTTAAGTAAAAAATATTAATGAAAATCTTCCAGTTAAAGTTCTTGTCTTTTTTGGTGTAAACTTAAACTTTGGGAGGGCTTGGATATATATTTAGTAATGGTAACGAAGTTTATCGATAGTTTTTAGGGCCAAGTATTCCACATCTTTATATATTATAGACTTTAGGACTCTTTATAACTTGTTTACGGCTGGTTGGTCAGAACACCAGTGTAGTTAGCGTATTTTCAACTTTGTTAAGTTGAACACTACTATATATAGGCTTTGAAGATAAAATTCTAGGTACTCTTATTTAAAGGCATGGGAAAACCTTTAGCTGTTTTTAATTAATTTGTCGACGTTAAAGTTAACGTTAACGCTATAGTAAAGTGCTTTTATATACTTTAAGTAGATAAAGGAGGGGTAGGGGACTTAAGGATATGAAATGTAATTGTTTTCTAATAATTTAAATTATGGTTATCTCTAGTAACAATAGTTGTTTGCTTAATCAGAAGTTAACTTTAGTTTTGATAGTATCGTAACGGTTCATTTTAGTAACTATAATCTTTTTCTTTCGTAATACTACGAATTGCGAATATCTTTCTATTAAGTATATTGTTGCTTCTATGTTTGGCATAATACCTTAAAATGTATGGTTCGCTTAACGATTTCGAAGGTTAAACATATGTAATAGCTCAATGGCTTTATTAGGGCAGAGATCAATGTTTTTACCATCTAAACGGTATAAAAAGACGTAATTAGCTAGTTACAAGGCCGTATTAAAAGCTATATCTTTATATTACCTAATTTACTTACGGGTATTATTACCATCAATTAGTTTATCGCCATTAAAATTTGTAATTCAATCTACTTAGTCTTATTTAAAGGTAATATGGTACTGGATGTAATATATTACCTTTTGATTATTACGTTCAGTGTGAGGGTAACGAGTTAACTAACAGTCAGACTTGCAACAAATTCAACATTTCTTGTTACTATTATAACGATGATTTTTATGGTTAATAGGTAAGCTTCAATTTTAAAATTATTAACGCTAACGTAGTTGTTGATTTGAATCTAAGGGCATAGGTCCAGACCTTAGGTGTTAAAGGCACCTATATCCATACTTGCAATTAAAGTAATTAATTACTATAAGGTCTTCGTTATTTAAGTAAAGTAAATTATCTGCTTACGAGTATATATTAAGCGAGTTTAGTATACGCGATATTACAGTCGTAAGCGAGAAGCGTAACTAGCCAGAGAAGCCTTCGTGGGTGGTTTTGGAGCGTTATAGAGTTTATTTAAACTTGTCAACGTCCGTAACAACTGTCTGTAACTGCTCACGAAATATGGCTTCACCAACGCAGGCTTTCCCTATTGTTTGATAATATAATATAAACTTATTAAACATCTGATTTAATACGTTTATTAGTATTTCCCACTCTTTTTTTTGTTATTATCGTGGTTTACCTCGTAGTGATCTAGTCTATATAATATTAGATAAAGTGGATGTCATGCTCGACGTAGTTCTTTATATTGTTATAAACTTAGCAAAAGGTGTTTGTTCGAGACAGAAAGGTGAGGTAATAGTTTTGTGCGTACCCAGTAAGAATTTCCGGGAATAATACGAAAAAACAAAAAGAGGGTACATTTATCAACTTACAAATGTTTAAAAGAGGTATTATCTTTGTATCAAAAAGGTTTTAAGGCTTTCTATTATACATATTTATATCGTTTTGAATTTTTGCGAAATCTGTAAGGAGCTTGTAGTTAATATTAACCATGTTGATAAGTTTTGAGGGTAGGTCACAATAATTATCCCAGTTTTTATTCGTGTTTTCTAGTAGTTTAAGACTTAAAGCCTCCAAAGTGTAGTATTAAGGGTAATTTCCAGTCGTTTGGTCTAAATGGTAAATTTCTGTAGTAAAACCTGTAGTGGGCTCACGTATATAGTTCAATCTACTATGGAAAGGCTTTTAAAAGGTTTAACAATTTTGATTAAAGAATTAGGGAGGGGTAGAGATTTAAGAATTGTAAGGGTGTTAACGATCTTGTTTAATTGACTGGGAAAGATCTTTAACGTTAATTTATTTGATTGCGTTAACGGTTATTGCTTTACATACCCTATCGTCTCTAAGGGTATATTTCGCGTTATTACGTAAAGAAGTTAAGTTACCAAATAAGTTAACAGGTTTCTTATCATTAGCGCGTAAAAACGTTTAATTCAGCTAGGAGTAAATGAAAGATCACCTGAAACGTATGTAGGGGCGTTAAGAGCCTTTAATGCCTTTGCCTTTTCCTTGAAGGTTTTAATAATTGGGATCTTAAAGGGGGTATTTTCGTTAAGTCAGTTTAAAGATGGTTTCGGCTTACCTTAGTGGGTTTTTTTTTTTTTTTTTTTTTTTTTTTTTTTTTTTTTTTTTTTTTTTTTTTTTTTTTTGGAATGTGAATACCACCGCAAATAGCTTTTTTTTAGTCTATCCTTAACCGTACTTTGGATAATCTTTCATATATTAAGAGTTTAGTAGTTAAAAAACTTACAAAAATCTTAGAAGGCGTGAGCGTTATGGCTGTAATCATTATCGAGGTCCGCGTCGAAGATGTACTGGCTAACGTAGTTGAACAGGTAATTCTTAGTCTAGGTTTCGTTAACGTCCGTAATCCAGAGTTGTTTGTTTTAATAATTGGCAAAAACAATTCCGAAAGCTTCGACTGCTTTTATATATATTTTAACTAGGTATGTTCTTGGCTTTCATGCTTATTGAGAACGTATAGGGAGAGGAGCTTAGTAATCTTTGGGCGTAAGGACTTTGTTTTTTGGCATGAAGTCGCATGAGAGCATGGCAACTTGGCGTTAGGTCGCGTAACATAGCTTTTCCGGCGCGTTTTGAAGATTCTTGGTGTTTTCGCTTTAAGTAGCGATTTCAACGATTAAATTAGTATAGGGAAAGAGAAAATTTTAAAGTATAGGCAAAGGTTTGGTGTCAAGAGTAAAGTTGAAGGTTATTTGTTATTTAAGCCGTAGAATCTTGTCTGATTTTTTTTTTTTTTTTTTTTGGCAGTCGTAGTACTCGTAATATTATTAACTCATCCGTTTACCAACTTACCGAACTTTGAGATTTCTAATAGTCAATATAAACATGTTGAGAAAATATTTATAAATATTTATTAGTGTTATTAATAGCGATACCGTTGCTACCTTTAAGTTGTCGTGAAAATAGACGCAACCTAGGAGTTTTTTCTACTTATTGCCGTAAGAACCGACGTAACAGTAGAGGCCTTTCGCAAGAATATTTCCTCTACCTTGGTCTTTCACAAAGCGTAGCCGGAAAGTACATTTTTCTTCTACTTAGCTTATCTGTGCTTAATCTAATAAGTACTGATCAGTATTAGTATGGCTTTACACATTACAACGTGATCAATTCGATTGGTCGAAGTAACAGTATTATTGCATAGTCAAGTGGTAGATGTATTGTTTTAGGTTTGGCAGACTGCTACCCGGTCTGCATAGTAATTTTTATGGTCTATTGCTTGGCTCGTGCCTTAGTGAGAAGTAGGCGCATATTGTGCCTGCTTTACAGCTATTATAGTAGGCTCGCACAAAACAATATACTTAACTTACAGTCAGTATAGTCAACTTTACTTACACTAAATTTGACCTACCGCACTTCAATTACTACTATTCAAACAAAACCATTAATTAACAGTACGTGAATATACTTAATCAGATCGTTAATCCGTATTTATAATGTTCATGACGATTACGAAACGTATTTGAACCTACATTCAGAAGCCTTGGATGCCAATTTGAATGAAGTCTATACAACTAATGATACAAAATCTTAATAGAATTTCCAATGGAAGGATCGAATAATCTACAATATAACATTTTATTAACACAAGGTAACTTATGATTTATGAATTAAGGTATAAATTGAAGACCTTTCAAATAAAGACTATAATAAGTTTAATGAATATATTCATTAATATAAATATACTTTGAATCAAGGCATTAATATGGTATCGCTAAATTCAACGATAGCAAGTTTAATAATCTCTAGAAGTGTTGTTTTCGTTATTAACAACGACCTAATTTCTTATATCGGATTTTTTTTATTATATTTCACAATGAAAATATTGTTCATAAGTAATATACTATTATCGGTAACTTCAGTTACTTGATATCAGTGAAGAATGAACGCAAAATACATGAATTTTCAACGTCTTAAGTTTATAAGATAATAATAAAATTTGATATTAGTACAATAATTGACGATATATTTAGAGTCATTATTTAACAACTGAAATATTTTCTGATTCCAATAATTGTTTGAAATTATTTTCATAGCCTTTCAAATACATTTCTAAGCTTAAAACAACTTATAAAAATTCAATCTTATTAAATATTATCGTACTAAAACATTATTCGCGATTTAAAAAATCGAGGAGTTTAAATAAATTAATGGAAAAGATAACTCTACAATGATATAATTAAGGATGCATTTAACAGTGTGTAGGAAAGATTTTCAAATAGTAATAAGTTGATTATTTATATTGAGACATTTATGAACCAGAAGGCACTTAATATAGATAGGTAGAGATATCCTGACAAATTGAAATATTATTGGGGTAATACAGATAGGAAACTTATTTAAAACTAATAATAAAAGCTATGTGATGAACTATGTACAGATTCGTAATGTTTGTAAAAAAGAATCTTATATACGAGAATAGAGGAAATGAATATTTGGATTTGTAGGTTAGATGTTTGTAATTGGAGTATAATTTGGAAGCGAGATAGATTTTAATTGGCGGATTGATACTCTCCAAAATATAAAAAACTTTTACCATTACTATTAATTAATAAATGGGTATATTGGTACGTATATAGAAAACAAAAGTCTGTTTTTATTAGGATAATACTTAATTTAGATTGGGTACAATATCCGAATATGGGATCCAATTGATTATAAGATACGAGTTAGGCTATGACTAATATAAACTAATATATACAGTAGGGAATAATCCACCAAACTTAAAATAGATAACTATCACTTTTAATTCAATATTAGTAAACTCGACTACAAGGTGGAATCAACTATATTACAACGATAAAAGCCTCTCAATACAAAGGTCTTTGAGAAATTATATTATATATTTTTTAAATTTAAATAAACGAAGTATTTTTTCATATGTATAATAATATGAAATATTGTAGTATTTGTAAGAGATAGAAGGCTTTATATTAAAAAACTTGAATAC
The DNA here is from genome assembly GCA_038502455.1 of Anisogramma anomala. Lineage (NCBI taxonomy): Eukaryota > Fungi > Ascomycota > Sordariomycetes > Diaporthales > Gnomoniaceae > Anisogramma > Anisogramma anomala. The sequence continues at coordinate 22,805,517 of JASMMZ010000001.1, read as the reverse complement.
TGTACTATCTATTTAATTGGAAACACAAATTTAACCCGTTAGAAATTGTAAAATCATGAACAATGTTTTCGCATGCATTGTCAAAAGCTTGAAATTATACAAATTAATAATCTATAATTTACCGACGGAAAAACCTTCCGCAACATTGATTCATTTCAAATGTATCTTAATATCTCTAAAATTAAAAGCAAAATCGCATATTGAAATTCAAAATGATAAAATATAGAAATTATACAAGCTTTTACAATTATAAAGTACAGGGTTACATCCTTATTTATCGAAAGAGTATAGTATAAGCATCAAAAAACATTATAGCTAAAATTACAATATTTTAAATTATGATAATGATGAGTGAAATACCACTAATGTTGGAATAGTAGTCATTTCATTGCAGTAAGTCAACTTTACTTATAGTAAAGTTGATTATACTGTCTGCAATTTGAGTGTATTGCTTTGTGGGTCTACCTCATTTACTGCAAGTCAAGTATAGTATGCACTCACTTTATGCTAGGGAATGGGTCAAGCAATTGGCTATACAAATTACGGTGCAAACCGGCTAGCGGTCTGCTAAACCTAGAATAATACATCCACCACTTGACCATTGCAATACTACTGTTACTTCGACCAATAGAATCAACAATGTTACAACTTCCAAAGGCTTTATTAAGAAGGCCTATAAATACTAAGCGGTGCTTATTAGGTTAATCACAGATACATAAAGTGGAAAGAGAAGTTATTTTCCGGTTATTACGCTCTACGTCAACATCTAGGTAAAGGGAAGATTCTTGTGAAGAGCCTTTACTGCCGTATCAATCTCCACGACAATAAGTAAGGAAAACCTTTAAACTATATCAGTTTCTACGACCGACCGCAAGTAGCGACGGTATCGCTATTAAAAACACCCAAACTCTTCACTAAATACTGCTTAAAAACGTTCAAGTTAACCGCTAAAAGACTCAAATCGACAAGTTAATGCTACGACAGGTGCTACTATTGCAAAAACAACGAAATCCCACTCCAAATAACAAACAAACTTCATCTATACCTCCTACATTAAACCTTTACCTAAACACAAAATTTCCCTCCCTTATTTATTCTTTTTTTTTCTATACGCTAATTGAATCATTAAAATCGCTTCTCCGAGAAAAACACATAAAAAATCACCAAGTCGCGCCGAAAAAGCCACGTTGTGCGACTTTATGATAAATCACCAAGTCTCTATGCCACCAAGCCAAATTCACTCCATACTAAACCATCAAGTGCTACGCTATCAAAAATTTTAAGATAATATCAAATTGAAAGAAAATAGAAACAATTAAGGCGTTCGGAACTTTTTTTTACCTAGAATTATAATAACGAATTCCAAAGGCTAAATATCGACAAAAACTTAAAGAAATAATATCTAGTAAACTTCGTTAAGAATTATATCCTCTATTAAGATAGTGGTAGATATTACCATGATAGAAACGCTTTCTAAACATTCCGCGGCTTCATCGCACTTTAAATGCTTAACATGTGAAAGCGAATTGAAAAAAGGTAAAGAACAAATTAAAAGCAAAATTTATTCATCTAGATATATACGTATCATACAAAAATTCCAAAAGATTAACAAAGATTTTCTTCGAATTACCCTATACGTTTCAATGATAATAAAATAATGATTGTTTTGAAGCGACGCAAATTACCTAATTGTATTTTATTTAAAATTTACGAAAAAATGCTCATAAAACCTATACCTGAAGAAAAAGTGTGTTAAAGACCCATAACGTCCAATAAACCTCACATCTAGTTAAGTCAAATATCTCTAAGCGTTAATGATAAAAAACCTGTTAATTCGTTCGGCAGTTCAATACCTCTATATGACAGCACGTAGTACGCTTTTAGCAGCGGCAAAACGCGTGAAATAGTAGCCGCCAACGCGGCAGAAAGGATTGACTTTGGCTTTATATAACGATCAATTAAATAGGATATCTAAACCCCTCAAAAACCCCTCTTACAACCAAGTTCTTATAGCCTATTTACGCTTCTCTTAAAATCGCCAAATTCCTTAAAGCAAAGCTTGTAATGGACTCAAGTTATTAGCTATTGTGCCTATAAGTTATGTGACTTTGCATGTGATGTGATGGGCAACGCCCGGCCTAGACTCAGCTTGGGTACGAATAGGGTACAGTTTGGGTATAGGTCGAACACAGTCCGTATACGGATAGAGCACGGTCTGTACACGGCACATAAGAGGGTATGTGACGGGCTGGGTATTAGCCCTGCCTAAAAGCCCTATACTTTAGGTTCCGGTAACTTCATTTAGTCTTTTAGCATACCTTAATACTAAATCCTATTTGGAATTTATTTGATTTATTATAGTAGGTCAGATTATAATATATGATTAAGGGTTTCTTATCTCTTCGAAGGAAAATTACTTATAATAGACGAATCGATGGTAAACGTTAATAACTCGGCGTTACATTTTAACGTTATTGGAAAAGATGGACTGTCAGCGAATACTCAATTCTTTACCTTTATATATACTTTCGACTTTTTCGAAACTGACTTAGACTAATATTTTTCGTTTTTAAAATACCGTAGTTTATATCGTGTCGGCTATTCAATAACTATAATAACCGGGTTAATCGATTTTAATTATCGACCTTACGTCCGATTCTATTTAGGTCGTCGCGAAAATCTAGCAATTCGAAACCGAATTGACTGCGACTCTAGTTAGGTTTCTACCGGTTTAGGGCGGACGAAAACAATATAATTAACTGTAATTTAACGGATTTGCTTTTACATGGACGGCGACGTGCAAAACGATCGAATTTTCATTAGAAACGAATAAAATATAAATCGAAAAAGGTCGATACGCGTTTCTTCACGTATAGGGATGTTATACAGCGGCAGTAAAGTAGGCGGTTACGGTTTATTACGAAGCTGGAAAACACGAGGGTAGATATAATGTAGGAAAGTTTTTCGATTATATCGAAGTGGCTTTCGGCGACCCTTATTACGCGAATAAAATATTAATTAAACTTAAAGGTTTAGTTATAAATAATAAGGATTTATAGGTATTATTCTTTATTAGGTTCGAGATACTTTTGACTTAAGTAAGCGGCCTAAATTAGCTTTTGGTCGTAAAGTACAACTACTTACGTTTTCGCGTATCGTTATGTATTCGCGATAAGTTTATTACGGTAAGTATTAGTCGAGTAAATGATATAGTAGGTTTAGAAAAGTACCGTAAATTCGTCGATGAATTAAAGTTTTTAAACTTAAAACAACGTTTTCATCGTTAATTAACAGGACCCGTTCAAATTTAACAGCCGAATAATAATACGGTTATAATAGGAATTTACGTTTTTTAAATGCCTTTGTTAAAGAGCCGTAGTAATTACGGCTAGTTATTTCGATATCGCGGTTAATTATTTTCATAAACCCGTTCAATACGTAGTTAAAACCAAGGACGTAAGGCGACGCAAACGATAATAAAAAAACGTTAGGCTATGTTTATTTTAAGTCGTTGCATACGATATAATTTACTGGATTATTATTAATATAATTACGACCTCCGCCTAGTATTACCTTTCATATAGGTATATGCGGCTTAATTTAAAAAGTTAAAAAAAGGTTTTTCATTAACAGAGACGGCGGAAGCCTAACTTTTAGGTATAGTTTCGTTGAAAGGTTATATTGTTTTAACGAAATAATTGCAAAAATGAGTAAAAAAAGTTCAATTTAATTAAAATATATATAAATGAGAAGTTATTCCTCAACTTTATACTTTTTAATAAAACTTATTTTTTAGATATTTAAGTTCGTTTTGACTGTAATTGTTACTATGTTAAAAGCGAGGCTTCAATATAACGGTTACGGATAAAATAAATTCGACTGTTATATCCGTGAAATTTCGGTACGATATTAGGGTTACGGTAAAATAAACGTATTACCTAAAGAGCTAAGTTTAATATAAATATTAATCATAGTCGAACCCGATATTAGTATATATTATTTTTAAAATAGCGCGAGATATAATATTTGGAATATTTTGGATTCAAAACTAATAAGTGGTTTTAAATGCGGGCGGTAGCTGTTAAGTAATTTTAAGTTAGAAAAACTTGGATATCGATGTAGTATCGATACGTTTTAGAACGGGAGATGTATAGGACATAATGAATTCGGTTTTTCTCGAATTTACGTAACGTTCGTACTGAGAGGTATAACGTATAAAAGACCCGTCCCGGATAACTTATATTATAAGCTTCGGCGAAATAACGTGGATTTTATAAGCAACGGCGACGATTACGGTTAATGAAAGAAAAATTAATCATATATTTTATCGAAATCAGTTGTATTTCGCAACCTATTTAATAAAGATGAAGTAATAACCTTACCTTGATATAAAACGAAACTTAACTATTATATTTATATTAAATTGAACGAAAATAAATCTTCATTTGAATGAATTTAGGGGCTATTATACTCGATATTAAAAAATTAACTTTTTAAGTTTCGATTATAGGTTACGGAATTAATAAATAAAGGTTAAATTAGGGCAAAATCTTTATCAGCGGCGGTATTGGTATTGTTAATTTTTAAACCGGGGAGGGGTAACGGTTTTATATCAATTATCTGGTATTGAATAAAATTACAAAATAGAAACGTTTTTTTTACCTTTGATTAAGGAGACTTTTAGTATGTTATCGAAGGTAATATAGCTTATAAAGCTATATATTCGAATAGTATTTTACCGTATTGAAATAATATCCGGTTAAAAGGAATTAACAGTGTTTTATACGCGGTTCGAGTTATTTAAATAAGTAGTTACCCTTTTTAGGATTGCGAAAACGCCGGTAACGTTTTAATGATATATTAATCATATAATAACGGATATTTTAAATAATTCCGTTACAACGTATTTAAACAGCCTTTTGGTTTATTTACAAATATTAAGTAGGGTTATATAACCAAAGTTCTCGTGTTTTTAAGACGTTTTTATAACGCGAAATTAGATTTCAATCTTTAAAAATACGATTTGTAATTTAAAAGGTAAATTTCCTAAGCTTCATTGTAACGGTTAAAGTAGGTATTCGGGCTGACTTCGAAAAAGTTCGGGTAATTCGCGAATAGGCGTTACCACGTACGGTACGAAAGGTTCGAAGTTTTCTGGCTTTTGTTAACTTTTATCATGATTTAATTGGTAATTTTTAAAAGTTGGTGGATTATTCCGTCCGCCTAACGATGTAATTTATTCGTTGGACTTAGACGGAGCAAGAGAAACAGGTATTTTAAACCTTTAAAGATATCTTTATTACAGCTCCGATCTTATAATAATAGAATTTCAATCGGTTAATAGTAACGGAAATTTATTTTTTGGAAACGGCATTAAAAGGGTGTTTATAGTAATGGGATGAGGATAATATTTTAAAGTTAATAACTTATTACTTCTTATAATAAACGAATACGAAATGTAATTATATTATTTATAATATAGAACTTTTCTCGGTGGTGTTTTATTTAAAAGCGTGGTTTTCCGAGTGATATAATATCTGTTTACCGTTTACAATTTTAACGATTAATAAAGGATTAAATTATTTTTTTACTACGATTAATTTCGGAACGCTAAGTTTAATAGGCCAAAGTTCTTTTTCTTTTTCAATATTATTCACAATATAGGCCCATAAATTAGGGCGCCCGCTCAGATACGTTAACTCGTAGGTTGTAAAATAAGCCCAAAGTTAAGGAACGCTGCGTGTAAGTTTTTTTAACCTATTTTAATCATTATATTGACTGTAATATTGATAGACTTATATATTAAAGGAATATAGATTATAACGGTTTAGGTAATGGAATTCAGCGAAATGAAGGCCTGGTTATTAGATTACGACGATATATATTTTAAGGGGGGGTTGAAGGTTTTTAAAGGGTTATCGAAAACAATATCGCCCTGGGCCCGGCCCGCACCCGGGTCGTTATCAGGGATGGAGTTAAAGGATTTTAATATAGCGACACCAAAGATATCGCCGCGGGCCCAGCTCGCGTTAAGCCCATCGGTATCGTTAAAGTCGAATAGTTTCTTTATTTTCGGCTCGGGTACGTTAATGAAATTATAGGATTAAGGAATTCCGAACGATCCGTTATATAAAATTTGCCTTTTGGCGGTTTTCGAAAGCGTTAAGCGTTTTCTACCTAAAGTAAGACAATTAGTATATATTACAAATTGGAAAATTAATCCGTGGGGGTTATTACGTTATTATAGTCGTTTGGAATTACTTAGTTATAAATTATTAATAATAAGGATATCATTATAAACCTACAATTCGTTTATTATAAGTTAGCCGGATAAAAACATTTCATTTCACGTTTTTTGACAAAATTACTATTAGGAAGGGATGGTTGTAAATATTTAATGTTTATATCGAATATACACGTAATATAACGGGAAGAAACCTCGTCATATTTTATTATAAGGTTTTTTTGAACTTTTTCTTATTTCCGACCAGTATTAAACATATATTTCAGTCGATTTTATAATTTATCCATTCATTACTAATGGGGACCTTCAATATTTACTAGTTATTATGAATCGCCTTTTCAAATTGATGTAATTAAAAGTTATGTAGTTTATAATTACCGATATATACGCGAAGTGTTTTTGGGATATATAGTGGAGATTTTATAGGGTTTCAACTTTTATCATTAGTAACCACGGTTCGAATTAGGTAGACGTATTTGAAACGACATTCTATTCCTTAATAAAAATAGAAAAACTTTTGTTTATGACGTATGACCCATGAATGAATAACGGTATTAAACGTGTAAATTAAAAGGTTTTCAAGAATTTACGAATCGTCGTCGCTTTTTCGTAATACAATTAATTCTCGTATTTACCTGTTTGTTAATTTATATTGAATAACCAGAAATCAATGGTTACTGAGTTTAATACGAATAGTTTAATAAATAGATAAGGAATGTTACTTATTTTGAAGTTAAACGGAGATACAAGGTCGTTGACTAATTTAATGGGACGAGTTATTACGTTTTCAGCTTATTTATGCGAAGGGACGGAATTGGATTAAGTGGTAATAGCTTATATTTAATAATAGATCAAAACGGCGGCGAATTATAAACGAAGTTTGGCATAACGATATAAAGCGAAGGATTAGGTTGAACTAAATTTTCGTAATATTAAAACTAATCGCTCAAATAAAAGACTCGACTAATTTTATAATTAATATTGAGCAATTATTATTTCAAATCCTTTAAATATCTTATTAAATATTTTTAATAAATATCCGGTATTTTATGTAAAATTAGTTAAATGTATGGCTTCGGTCCCCTTTTTTTATAGATTTTATTCGATATTTACCCGGAACTAATTTTAGTAACGGACGATATAGGGAACGGTAAATATAAGGAATTTAAAGCATAAGATATTTTTACGTTGAAAACGGGAAAGAGCGAGGTTCATTATGTATTAATTAGGTAAAAAAATCTATAATGAACCGAAATTGAAATTAATGAAAAATAATTAATATATTATAAATTTAAATAAATTTAAATCGAATGTGAGAAATATTCAGGTTTATGATAACCCGGTATTTCGACGACGACGTCAAATTTATATTAAACGATAAGTATAAACCGAATCGCTTATACTATCGAAATAATATTTTATTTATAAATAAAAAGCAAATTTCATTATTGAACGAGGTTATAATACCGTAAATAATGCTGAATACATGTTACCCGACTATTTAGAATATGTATCCAATCATAAAACGGCTTTTATTATATTTTAACGAAAATTTACCTACTTATTATTATTGTCTTCATCCAGGTTTATCAAATACCAACGTTGTTAACGTTAAGAGCCCTATTATTATTAGCTTCGAACATTAGGCGATATTGGAGGAGAGAGACGGTAAAGGGTATAGTGAAAACCGGTAGGCGCCAAGGAAGGGGGGCTGGTAAAAGGCGGGACGTACGCGAGGCGACGTTAAAAATGGCGGATAACGCGAGAAAGGGTGGGCGTTAGGAGAGGCCGATAGCGGATAATATAAGGAGGGACAAACTTTAAGAGAGGTCTACAATAAAAGATAACGTTAGGAGGGACGAGCGTTAAATAGGGCTAAAGATAACAGTTAACGAAAAGTAGGACGAAAAATAAGGTGGGGAAAGTAACCTTTTAAACGGGTTATTAAAGATTATAATACGTTAATTTAGGCTTAAGTAACGCGATTAACCTGGGTACGATCTTACGTCCGTTCGCGGTCGGCCTAATTAGTTCGTTTTTATATAAGGTTAGTAAATGGAATATGGATAAAGTCGGGAATCGTATAATTAAGCTTTAAACGTCGTTTGTAATATTTGATAAACTATAGCCTATATTAATTATAAAAGATATAGTTTAGATTAATCTATTATTTTAGCCTGTTAAACTAAAATTATAAAAAGGTATTCAGCGGTGACTAAAAGGGGCCGGAGCGAAAACTTTATACGTTAAAACTCGATTAATCGAAAACGTCTTATCTTTATAAATAGGTGATATAGTAAAAGGCGACGAAAGGGTCCGTGGTAAAGGCGAACCTGAAAGAAAAAAACGGCATAGACGTATAGCTAAAAGAGTAATGGCTTATATGACTGGTATAATAAAAATTCCTTACGCTCAAACGATATTATAAAATCGGGTAAATTAATTATTTAATTAAAAAGAGGCGGAGGTAAAAACAGGTTAATTACCCGGGATATTTCCAGAATGTTTACGCGCGGGGGACAGGATAAAACCATTATTTTTTTACCATAATAATTAATTAACGTAAAAGAATACGTAAGCCGGATAAAGTTATAAATAAGATTATTTTTTAAATATATTACGAAAAGGAATTAATTAGTGGTTAAGCTTTTCATAAAAATATTTGTAAATTTACCTAATAATAAACTTTTCGATATATATGATACCCTTATATTCGATAAATTCGAATATAAAATAAAGAAATATCCAAAAAGTTGAAAAAATATACGATATATAGGCGTTTTTAACCTATAACGGAACAAACTTATTTTTATTTTTATTATTTCCGAAAACGAAAAGATTTCGTATAACACGAGAAAACTACGATAAATGGTTAATAATAAGGTATTAGAAGGTAATAAGGCAATATACTTTACGGAGAGATTCGTTATTCCCTTCAGAAGCGCCGATAGTAATATAACTTAGGCTAAAACTATTATATACGTCGGTTATAATGATAAGTTAGAAAAAAAGCTAAAATATATTAACGTGAATGATTGGCTAATAAATACGAAAGAAAGTTAAAAAGGTTATGACGGAGGTAATGAACAAAAAAAGGGGGGGCAATAGTATAAAAGGGAAAAGGAGGAAGTTTTGAAAATTACGTAAGGGCGTTTGTATTTATAGGGATTAGCAAACTGGATTCGGTAAGGGATACGTGTTATACGGGGCGCATTACTCGACATTAAAAGTAAAAGCGTAACTTTATACGATACGTTAACGGACGCGCTATACGACGTCGGCGATAAAATAGATACCTTATACGACGCGTTAACGGATACGTTATACGGCGCTGGCGGCAAGAAAGATGCCTTATACTGCGCATTAGTAGATATGTTATACGGTACCGGTGGTAAAAAGAATACCTTACATAACGCGTTAGCGAATATGTTATACAGCGACGACGACATAAGTTAGGCCAACCGAAGCTTTATACGATATATCAAACATAATATTACCGACTTACGTCCAACCCACGTATTAGTTGGATACGACCCGCGTTCGGTATTTATTCAGAAGGGCGCCGTAGCTATTATAACATCCAGGGAAAAGGAGGTATATTATATATTTAGGCTGTTGGCTATTATGCTTATAGGTTATGTAACTATATAAATAACGGGACGAGTAATGTCCAGCCTAGATCCAGCTCAGGCGCGGATAAGGTATAGTCCGGGTATAAGCATGATACGATCCGTACATGGACAGGGTATGGTCTATACACAGTACGTGTAAGGGTACGTAATGAGCTGGATATTGGCCCTGCCTAAGGGCCCTACACGTTGGGCTATGGTAGCCTCTTCTAGTCTTCCTTTGCACCCTAATAGTAAATTCCATTTGGCATCTACTTGGCTTACCATCGTAGGTCGGACCATAATAAAGCTTTCCATAGTAGGTATGTATACAAGCACGAAACAACTATAGGTTCTACCATAGAACTTTATTCTTCGGGCCAGGCGATTATTCATTACCCTAAAAATCTCGAGTCAGAGGCGTTAAAACTTAAATTAACAGGAAACAATAACGACACATAGAACAATTATTGCGATCTTCTTTCAAAACCTATCAAAATAGTCAACATTAATTATAAGCTTTCCACGGATTGAAACGAAAATTTTAATAACGTTAAAATCAGAACAGGAAGCCCTATACTGTTTTTAACACGAAAATAATGCCTTTTTTAAACATTGATAAGTGGATAGGAGTTCCTCTTTTTGTTTTTTACTTACTATTCTCCAAAATCTTTATAGGGAATGCCAATAATTACAACCTAAACTTTCAAACGCAGGCAAAAACCTTCTAAGAAATATACGATAGTATAAAGAGTTATTTCGAATACGATATTCACCTCAAGTATTATTATAAAAATTGGGTTATTACGAGTTGGACTACAATAATAGCAAAGAAAAAAAAGGAGGAAATACCGATAGATATTGTAAATCAAATGATTAATAAGCTGATATTGTGCCAACAAGCGATAGTGAAGGCATACACTAGTGAAGCCATGTTCCGCAAGCAGGTACAGGCAGCTGTTTCAGGTGTTAGAGAGTTTAAATGCGCTCTATAGCGCTTATATGCCACCTATAAAAGCTTTTTTAGCTAGTTGAGGTCCTCTCTTGCAACCGTGATAACATGTACGCTAAGCTCGCTTGGTATAAACCCCAAAATTAATAACTTTCACGATATGAATAAAAAAGACCTCGTATTGGTACATTACATCGATTGTAAGTATAAGCGACATTAGAGTTTAAAATTTGGTCTAATAATTCTAGACTGAAAGCCATAACCACATTAATGTTAATGATGGTAAGATTTGAATGGATTTGTTAAACACAAAAATTATTATTATTATAATGGTAAGAAATGTTTGATTTAAGGCACACCAAACTATATGTTAATTCGTTACCCTTGTATCAAAAGTAACAAACAATACGTAATATACTACATTTAATACATTACTGTTTCTAGAAAAAATTAATTAAATTATATTATAGATTTCAAGGTTAAAAAACACTTAATGGAAACTATATTTCGAAGTAAATTGAGTAATATAAAGATAATACTCTTAGCGTGGCCCAGTGATTATTTAGCTATACGTTCCTAGAACGCTTAAGTGGCAAAAACTCCTACTTTTATCCTAACTAAACCCCTAACTCCTTACATATCTTTAACGTTTGCCATCGCTATACGAACTATATATTTTAAAGTATTATACTAGATACGAAGGTATTAAAGTACTTAATTAGAAGTTTTTGTAGTATATAACATCATGTAGGGAAAGCATTGTTGTTACAAATATTAATTACCACAATGTTATCAAATTTAAAGTTAGTTTAGGTTTGCGCGAATAATTATTATCATGAAGGATAACAGCAGTTTAGATTATTATTAGGTCGATTATATTTCATATCTTTAAGTCCCCTACCTGTTTCCTTCTTTTTCCCAAAGATATAAAGACTTTTGGCACCAAATTCGATATTAATGTTGATAAGCTGGTTAAGAATGATTAGAAGTTCCCCCTCGCCTTTAAATGTTGGTATTTATAGTTTTATCTTTAAGGCCCGGAGGTAACAGTATTTAATTTTATGGAGTTAGAGATGCATTAACTATATCTACACTTTTACTACCCAGGTGTCGATAGTCTATATCCAATTCTAAAGTCTGTAGGGCATGAAAATGTAGAATACTTTGCATCAAAAGCTATCAAGAAGCTATACTATTATTTTCAAACGTATGCCTAAGCCCCTCGAAATTCTTAGTTTGTATTTAAAAACGATTAGGATTTTAACTACGAGATTTTCATTAACATATTTTACTTGGATAACAAGTCTATTTCTCATGTTATTGACTTTGCAATCTTTTTACACTAAATTGAGTTTCTAAAGTCTTTTTCGGCAAAGGATATATAGGAAACTTTGAGCACGTTATAGATTAATACGTACTTAGGCTCACCTAACGTTATTGTTTACGATATCGGTACTAACTTTACAGCGGCAAAGTGTTAGGAAGATGTCAAGATAATGGAGATTAAGTACAAACAGGTGCATTTGTGGGCCCACTAAAGTATTGAAAAGATCGAAAAGATACACGCGTTACTTCGCTGAGCGTATAATATCTTTAAGCTGGAAATTGAAAATTTTACGAATTAAGAGAAACGTTTTTAAATGATAGTAAAGGGCTTGAATAATACTATGGGCCTTAACCACCTGTTATTAATATTGTTGGACATTGGAACGTATCTACATCTAGCGAGTGAATCTCCTCTATTATCAAGTACTTAAAAGGTAGTTATATCTTACAATAGAGCAATAAATAAATTACGGAAAGAATTAGCACAGTGTTAAGTAAATAATACCTTTAACATTAGAAACGGCCTTACGGTAATTGACATACTTACTTTACTATTACGGAGTAAAGTCCTCGTGTGATAAGAGCCAGACAAATAATATATCTCATATAAAATCTTGATTACCGTTAATACTAAAGTAATTATTGAAAATATTAACGGTCCCACGATATTTCGCACTATATAGGTTAAACTTTATATTAGGATAATTCACTATAAAAACCTTCAAGTTAAACGAATAATCCAACTAGATCTTTCTCCATCTGTTATCAATAAGTTAATGAAATATTATCGACGCAGACAACCACTAAAGAAGAGGAACGTTAAAGACAAGGAATATATACAAAATCTTATTTATAATACTGTATGGGTAAGTAGAAAAGAAAATGACAAAAAAGACTTAGTATTGAAGCTCCAGGTATAAGGTGTTATTAAAACCTCCAGCAAACCTTGTAAGAAATACAATAAGGTAAAAATTAACGGCCTTTTAATTCGAAAAGTTATATAATTCGTGTCTAAGATTAACTTTAACCTTTACGATCCAAATATCAAAATTTTCAGGCTAAGGGTTTTACATAAAGTTAAAGGTAAGACCACAGGGCGGCCGTACGAAAAATGACTTCTAATCGTTTAAATATATAATAATAAAGATAAAAACTGAATTCTTACGTAGTTATTAACGAGTTAAAAGATTATTAAGCGTTTATTAGTAGTTTTGGCCGAAAATTTACTAGTTAAAACTAAAGGGAAGTTTACATTGAATAGTCGTAATATAATGTAAACGTATATATAGTAAATAATCGATTTATAGTAGATGTTGGAATAGTACTACATGCAGTACAGTAGATCAACTTTACTGCAAGTTGAATGTATTGTTCTGTGTATACTTACTATATTGGGTGTAAGTTGAATACAGTAGGCCACACTTCACACTAGGGTACAAGCTAAATAATTGGCGATATAAATTACAGTATAGTCCGGCTAGCAGTCTGCCCAACCTAGAATAATACATCTACTATCTGACTACGTAATACTACTATTACTCCAACTAATCGAATCGACAAAGTTACAACGTCTAAAGCTTTACCAACAATGATCAGTGCTTATTGGCTTAAGCACAGATTGGCTAAGCAAAAGAAAAAGCTACTTCCCAGTTATTATGCTTTAGGTTATAGTTAGAGTAGAGGAAAGATTTTTGCGAGGAGCCTTTACTACTGTCTCAGTCATTATGACAGTAAGTAAAGAAGATCTTTGGACTGCGACAGTCTTTATGGCAGAACAGAGGTAGCGAAGGTATTGCTATTAAAAACACTACGAAATATTTATTGATCATTTTCAAAGATCGTTGAGATTAACCGTTAAAAGTTTTAAAATGACAAGTTGGTAAACGACTTAGTTAGCACTAATACGGGTGTTACCATTGCAAAACCGACTAATTTCCACGTCCTATAACTTTTAACCTTCGCCCTTTACCGATAATAACAAACGACCTCTAACCTTAGTCTTTATACTAAACCTTACCCTTACTTTACTTTTTTTACTCTCCCTACATTAATTTCATTGTGAAGTTCACTGCTTTGAACGAAAATACTTATAATCGCTAAGTCGCGTTAAGAAAGCCACATTGCGCGACCTAACACCAAGTCGCTAAGTTTCCACGCGAATTTACGCCAAAACATCAAGCCTCTACACCTAAAAACTAACAAATACCCTCGTCTGCTAAGCTTTGCACCTCCTACAACCTTAAGATAACGCCTATCTAAGATATTTAAAAAAGAATTGACGACTTGAGATCCCTTTTTACGAAGCTATACAATAAAGACCTATAGGAGTAAAATGGTAACAAAAATTCGACCGAAAATTACCTTACCAACTTCGTCAGCTATTATATTGTTAACCAAAAAAATACTAACGACCTTCACCACGCCTTTTGTAAATTCGGTAACCTTTTTAACGACTGTATCATTAATATGAGAACCTTAATTTGAAAAGGGATTGAGTTAAGGATCAAGGTAAAACTTAAGTAGTAAGGAGTTTATGTACCAGTATAAGGTAATACGAAGCTAGTAAAAAATCTTTTCTACTTAGCCTAGCTTAAGGAATACTTTTAAGACCTACGCCCTAAAAGAAAGAGTATTAAGGAATCTTACCGCCCTCATACGCGATTTAGGGGACCCTTCCTTTACCCTTAGCTAAGTTAAGCCTTTTTACGTATTGGTGATAAGAAACTTGTTAACTTGTTCGACAGCTTAACGCCTTTACGTGATAACACGGAATACACTTTTAGCGGTAGTAGGATACGTACATTAGCGGCTGCATATACGGCTAAAGGAATCGAATTTAACACTTTACACTAGTTAATTAAGCAGGATCGTTAAGTTCTTTAAAATCTTTAAATATCTATCACCCTCTAGTACTTTAATCGACAGGCTCTTTTTAAATTTTTTACGGTAGGTTTGTCTACACACGAAAGCCCACTACAAGTCCTACTACAAGACTTTACCCTTCGAGCTAAGCGACTGGCAATTACCGTTAATACCGTGTTTTGAAGGCTCTAAGACTTAAACTATCAGGAAACACTAATAAAGACTGTGATAACTATTGCAGCCTTTCTCTAAAACTTTTCAAGATAATGAATATTAATTATAAGCTTTTTACGGAATTCACCAAAATCTGAAATAATGTAAAAAAATATAACGTGAAGCTTTATAACCTACTCAATACGAAGATAATTCTCTTTTTAAATATCTGTAAGTAGATAGAAGTTTCTCTTTCTAGTTTTTGCTTATTATTTTCCGAAATCCTTATAAGGTATACAAGAGATTACTACCTGACTTTATTAACCCGAGCTATTACATTTCGCGAGATTTATAATGATATGAAGAGATACTTCGAACATAACGTTCCCCTTGCATAATATTACACAGATTGTATTACTACAAGGTAGACAACAATGATGGTTAAGAAGAAAGAGGAGGAAACACTAATAAATGTATTTAATTAGATGATTAACAAGCTAATATTGTGCCAAAAGGTAATGGTAAAGGCTTACATTAGCGAAACTATACATCGCAAGCAGGTATGAGTAGTAATTATGGGCATTAAAGAACTAAAATATGTCTTATAACGTTTAGATATTACCTGCGAAGGCTTCTTTAGCCAGTTGCGTTTCTCGTTTGCTATTCTAATAGCGTATATACTAAACTCACTTGGTATATACCCTTAAGTTGGCAATTTTTCTAACATAAATAAAAAAAACCTTACGATGGTTAATTACTTTGAACGTAAGTACAGTTATAGGCACCCTTAACGCTTAAAGTTTAGCCCACCAATTATAGACTGAAAGAAGTAGCCATATTAGTGTTAACAGGGACAAGATTTAAGTAGACTTGCTAACCGTAAGTATTATCATCGTCATAATGGTAAAAGATATTGAATTTGTAGTAAGTTTGGCTATTGATTAACTTGGTACCCCTTCGCGGAGCGAAATAACAAAAAGTTAATATATTATATGCAGTACCTTACCACTTTGAAACAAACCTATTGAGATTAAATCATAAACTTCGAGGGTGACAAGCTCATTAATGGCGATGATACCCCTAAGAAAATTAAGTGTCATAAAGATACTGCTTTTAATAAGGCTTAATAACTAGCTGATTACGTCTTTTTATACCACTTAGGTAGTAAAAACCCTTACTTTTACCCTAACCAAGCCCCTAACCCTTTATATATATTGAACGTTTGCATTCGTTAGGCGAAGCATACGTTTTAAGGTATTATGCCAGATATATGGGTATTGAGGCACCTAACAAAAGACTATTCATAATATATGGTACTGTGAATGAAGAGTATTACAACTACTAAAATTAATCTTTAAGATGTTAGCAAAGCTAAAGTTAGCTTCGGACCAAGCGAATAAATATTGTTATTAGGGACAATGGTAATTTAAACTGTTATAGAAGCGATTACGTTCCATATCTTAAAGTCTTCCTTTACTATTTTTCTTTTTTACTTAAAATATATAAAGATCCTTAGCGTTAACGTCAACGTTAACATCAATAAGCTGGTTAAAAATGGCTAAAGGTTTCCTCATTCCTTTAAATAAGAGTGCTTATGGTTTTGTTTTTAAAGCCCTAAAATATTATTATTAAACCTAATAAAATCGATGATACGCTAATTACACTAGCGCTTTAACTACTCAACTGTTAATAGGTTATAGGAAGTCCTGAAATCTATAAGGCATGAATATGTGAAATACTTTACTTTAAAAGATATTCAAAAGCTTTTTCGATATTATTTAACGTATATCTAAACCTTTCGAAGATTTAAATTTATATTAAAAAACAATGATGACTTTAATTATAAGGTTTTTATCAATGTATTTTACTTCAATGATTAGTTTAATTTTTACATCGTTAACTTGGTAACCTTTTTGTACCGATTTAAGTTTTCAAAATCCTTTTCGGCAAAAAAAATACGTGGGACACATTACGGATATTGTGGATTGATATATACATGAACCCACTTAATGTATTCGTTCACGATACTAGCACCAATTTTACAGCGGCAAAGTTTTAAGAAGATGCCAAAATAATGGGTATCTAGTGCAAAAAGATGCTCGTAAAAGCGTATTAAAGTATTAGAAACATTGAAAAGGTATATTCTATATTTCGCCAAACGTATAATATCTTTATGCTGGAGATTGAAAGCTTTATAGATATAGAAGCACGCCTTTAAATGGTAGTAAAAGACTTAAACGATAATGTGAACCTAAACGGTCCAATACTAACGTTTTTGGTCTTTAAAGCGTATTTATATCTGACGAGTGAATCTCTACTATTAGTAAATACTTAAAAGTGTATTATGGCTTACAGCAAAGTTTTAAAGAAATTTCGAAGGGAATCGATATGTCGCGAGGTTAATAATACCCTTAATATTAGGAACATCTTTATAATGATCGACGTACTTACCCTGCTATTATAAAGTAAAGTTTTTGTACAGCAAAAGCTAGGTAAATAGAAAGACTCTTATAAAATCTTAAGTATCGTAAACCTTAAATTAGTTGTTAAAATTATTAACAGTTTTGTATTTTTTCGAATTATCTAGATTAATCCTTATATTAGGGCTATTTACGATAAAGACCTTTAAGTCAAACAAACAAGTTAATACGAACCTCCTTTATCCGTTATTAAGAAGACGATAAAACGTCGCTGGTACGGATGATTCTCGAAGAAGAGGAATGTTGAAGAGTATAAATATACATCGGGTCTTATTTACAATACTACTCGGGTAAGTAGGAAAGAGAAGTATAACGAAAAATTAGTACTAAAGCTTCGAGTATAGGGAATGATTAATACTTTTGGCAAACTTTTTGAAGAAAGCGATGAGGTCAAGGTTAACATCTTCCTAATTCGAGGGGTTTTATAATTTATATTAAAGGCCGATTTTAACTTTTAAGACCCGAATGTTACAATTTTTAAGCCGAAAATTATTTACGAGGTTAAACGTAAAACCACCGGGCGGCTGTACAAAAAGTCACGCTTAATCGCTTAAATATACGGCGATGAAGGTAAAGATTGGATCCTTACGTAATCTCCAACTATTTAAAAGATTAGATAGCGTTTAGTAGTTACTTTAGTAACAAGTTTGCTAGCTAAGATTAAAGGCAAGTTTATGCTTAATAACCGTAATATAACGTAAGCCTATACGCAATTAGCAACGAATTTACAACGGATCGTATTACTGGAATTATCATAAGAACTACATTTCATTTACCCTTTAAAGACTGTAATACAATATATTAAGTTACTATATGGACTGGCTGAAACAGGCGTTTATTGGTTTTTAACCTATTAATCGCATTTTAAATTACGATTAAGTTTAAAGTCTTCAATATACGACCCGTATTTTCTGGTAACGTAAGAGAAGGATTTTGGATCAGTAGGTATGTAAATTGATAATATCTTTTTTGTTAGAATGGCTAGTTTCGTGGTATCGGAATAATAGGATTAAAAACTTTAAGTTCTGGAATTGTAAGCCGACTACGACGTTAAAAAAAGGTAATTGACTTAACTCGAATAGATTGTTAATCCGTATGTTTAGTGTTGATACCGGCTTTAACTTTCGTTAAAAGGGTCAAGGCACTAATTTAGCTACAATTAATAAGACTAATGTAGCTAAAGCCTAATAATACCTTCAATAGCATGCCTATGGCAGTTATATTGCCATTTTATACTAATCGGAGGCATCATACAACCTATCCATCGTGGTATCAATATAAAAGCTAATAGATGAAAACCTTAACCGGTTGAATAAATGGTTCGAATGGAAAATACGGAACTTAGACTGAAAGATTAATATGGTTTTAATCGATTTGTCGATGATTAAATTAATAATCTTTATGGATGGATTTTTTGCGAATAATATAGACCTATTTTTACTGATCGGCTTTTTAAAAACCGTTGTTAACAAAAATAGGCCGGAAAACTCATTTAATATTATTAGTAACCTGATTTACTAAACCTTTGTTAAATATAAAAGGATTATACTAAACGTATTAATTTCGAATATTTATGGTATAATAGTAGACTTTAACGTAGGTATAACACTATGGGAAACCTTTAACCTTATTATTAAGTAGCTAAATATTTTTATTATCCTAGTGATAATTTGTACCAATTCAAGGAATCTGTTTGAATACTTTTTAAAACTTGGAACCACCAACGAAAAACGTCTGATAATGGACGTAATGGCATTTTCTAAAGCCTACGAAGGGTGGGAAATTAAGGAATTCCAATGAATTAACGGTCAAGATAATCCTACTAATGTTATAATGAATGAATTAACACGGCTAAAATAGAGGTTTGTAAAGATTTGTGGCAAAAAAAACTTTTTGGGAGAGTTAATAAAGTCGAACTTCAGAGTCATAGGGTATTTAACGGTAATTAGAGTTAATTTATATACAAATGAGCGCATTTCAATACAGAAGTCAATTGAAATTAACAGGGGTTTAGCCAGTTAACGAGGTCGCAGTTTAGCGTTTACCGGGAAAAATTGGTTAATTATACTGGCGTACGCGTATAAATTGAAAAGCCGCTAGTATTGGAACAGTATTACATACAGTACAATAGGTCAACTTTACTTATAGTAAAGTTGACTATACTACCTGCAAGTAAAGTATATTGATTTGTATACGCTTACTATATTGATTGTAAGTCGAATACAATAAACCACACTTGACACTAAGGCACAGGTCAAGCAATTGGCCACACAAATTACTGCGCAGACCGGCTAGCGGTCTGCCAAATCTAGAACAATACATCCACCACTTGACCATTGCAATACTACTGTTACTTCGACCAATCGAATCGACAACATTGCAACGTCTAAAGGCCTTATCAGGCAGGCCTACCAACAAGTAAAATGTTAATGTTGACATTATCGCGTGAACCAAACTCGAAACTAAACTTTCCAACATGTCGCTAATTTAACCGACGCGTTAATATAACCTAATTTTCAATTCCCAAGAGAATGCTGACTTTATACCCGACAGTCGTCAGCCGCTCCTTCCATTAACACAGTATGTGTTGGAATAGCAGTCAATTGCAGGACAGTCAAGTCAACTATACTTACAGTTAGTTGATTGTACTGACTGCAAATTGACTGTAGTTTGTGGGATCTGACTGCATTGACTGCAAGTCAAGTACAGTAGGTGCCCACTTCAGGTTGGGGCACGGGCCAAAGCAATTGGCCATACAATTTAGCGTGCAGACCGGCTAGCGGTCTGCCAAACTTAAGAAGTAACAACTTTTTCAACACGATCATCACTTTCAATGCAGCACCAGTTACTTCGACCAGAGATTCGAATCGACTACGTTGCAACGATAAAGGCCTACCAACACTACGTACATAGAAACAGCACACCTGCAGTTGAAAATAAGACAATGCGGGATTCCCGTATATGCTGAATATCATTGCCACCCCTCTACAGTTAAAGATACGAAGCAATCATAAAATGATTACATGAAAATAAAGCTCTCTTCTTAAAGACTAACCTGTATGTGGAATCAAGCTTTTGAATCAGTCATTGCGTGTGTAATTCGGCAAGGAATTCCGGTTCCAAACTTAAGTACAAAGATTCTGGTGCACAATGCCACACAAAGTGCCCCCCTAAATTAAATTTGATTGCCACCCCATCACAATTCAAGTATTGAAGTCGAAATTGAAGAATAACATTGAACGATCCTATTCTCATTCTTGGTCATATATGTAGTATTTCGAATTCGACTTACTACTAACACGGTTTTGCGTGTTTAAATATTTGGAGGATAAAATGCATGCTGAAATTGTACGAATTCCACTACGCGTTTTGTTCCCACATGAATGTACGTAACAGCCGTATCGACAAATTAAACTCGATATGTTTGACAAATGAAAACAAAAGCGATCTTTCCATGTGATTATTTTCTCTTACTCAATAGCTTTAATTGTTCTAGGGTGACAAATCATATTCCGCATTTTGTTAATGCAAAGGTAGGTAGGTTTGTCCCTACGTTCTATAGCTATGTGACATATTGCACATAGTACACACCTGTACAGTACGTGTCTTTATAAGCGATACCCGCTGGTGACATGTGTTGAACGTTACCTTGTTTCCTGAGATTTCCAGACCCCATAGGACAACCTCGTTTATTTTTGGGATGATCTGTGTTGGTGGTGCGCTTCGAGAAGGACTATGCAGGTTGGGTGACCGCCACAGTGCTTCATGTCTCCATCTAAATACGTACCAAATTACCACACAGGCTTTCCTTACCCTAGTACAGCTTGCCAATCTCATGTCAGTCACTCTGTTACACCAATGCAGTAAGAAATCATTTGTGGATATCCAATATCCCGGCATAACATGGCACAGGATAGAGGGTGGTCCACAGTAATCTGTGCGACCATGTCAGTATACATACAGTACTTACAAGTTACACTCTAAGCATGTACAATTTTTATGGCATACTTCGTACATACGTAGTATGTCAGCATCTTTTTAAACTCCAGCATTTCAGCTTTCAATTTCAGCTTTCAGGTTTCAGGATGCCCTCCTGTACCCTCACATCAGTCGCTCACGTCTCGTGTCCCAGACCGAGGCTCTCCCAGGCCAGCCATGAAACGGAATCATGCCATCACGTTTTTCGTTTTGACATTCTGGTCCAGCTGTTCGGTTTCGGTCACCGAGTGGATAAACAGTGTGCCATTTTCGCCCAGGGCAAGTCCTGCCGATTGTGTATGTCCCTGTCCTCCATTCCCACCCGCCCTTCTCATGGCTCGCGCCGTACTGATTGAGATGAATGTTCGAAAAGTGTGGAGCCCTGTCTCGAATCACGGCACTGGATGGAAAGGTTGTCTTCCCCAGAAGCGCCGTGTATGATGCTCGTCTACACTCTTATTACTCTGCGAACGCTGCTCGGCCGCCGTGGTGCATGGTCCTTCCAGAGTCTACGTACGACGTGTCTCAAGTCGTCCAAGCCATCTCTTCCCTCCAATGTCCATTTGGCATGAGAAGTGGTGGACATGCGGCCTTCAGTGGCGCTAGCAGTGTTGATGATGGAATAACGATCGATTTTGGTTCGTACTTCATTCCACCCCGCCGTCTTTCTGGAGAGAATTACAGCCCACTATCAAGCAGAGAAGACGTGCTGATTCACACATGATTCACACAGGCTACATGAATAAGACGACCTACGACCCACGCAAGAAGGTAGCTTCCATTCAGCCCGGTTCTAACTGGGGGTTGGTCTACAAAACACTTGACCAGTACGGTGTCACCGTACCAGGTGGGCGAGCTGATGTCGTCGGCGTCGGAGGCTTCACTGTCGGTGGTGGGTACTCTTTCTACGCCGGCCTCACTGGCTGGACGTGCGACAGTGTCCACAATTTCGAGGTCGTGCTCACCAACGGGACCATCACGAATGTGAACCGCAAAGAAAACTCAGACCTCTTCCAAGCCATGAAGGGAAGCTCTGGGAACTTGGCATTTGTCACGAGGATAGACATGCGTACGTCTACCGCTGTGCTTCTTCCTCTCGCCCTCGCTCGCGCCCTGGAACATCATCTGATCAAACACCTCACAGCCATCATCAGCTCCCCTCAGATATGGGGAGGTATGACGACGTACAAATGGACTGACAGGGCCGCTATTTTCGATGCGTACGTCCACTTTGCAAAAAACTTCGAAAAGGACCCGGCGAGCCAGGTGATCGCGCTCATGATCTACGATGGCAAGAATTTCCAACTATGTACACTCATGACCAATGCCAAGGCCATCGCCCACCCCCCAGCATTCGCCAAGTTCTCCGCCGTGGCCAACACGTCCGACGACACGCGGGTAGGCCCCATCGCCAAGCTCGTGCCCGAGTTCACCGGCGGCACGCCACTTGGGGTCTACTCGAACTGGTTCAGCGGCTCCGTCGCCCACGCGGCCGCCGCGCAGACCCTCGAGTTCTTGTATGCGACCCTGCAGGTCTACATCAAGAAGATGGAGGCCGTCATCACCCACCGCTCGAAGCTAAGCATCGTGGTCAACATGCAGCCCGTCCCCCAGTCGTTCCTGGACCACAGCCACGCCGCCGGCGGCAACGTCCTCGGCCTCGAGCACATCGTGGCCAAACACAAGCCTCTCGCCGCCTGGCTGTTTGCAGTCACCGTGACAGAGAAAGACGACCAGCCCCAGATTCTGGTGCTGGCGAAGGAGTTTGTGGCGCTGGTCGAGAAGTTCGCCGACGACCTGCATGCCAACAAGCACTGGCACTACCTCAACTATGCTTACAAAGACCAAGACCCCATTGCTGGGTACGGCCCCGCCGCCGTCGCGAAAATCAAGGCTGCCTCGGCAAAGTATGATCCACAGGGAGTACTGCAGAAGCTGAGGCACTCGGGGTTCAAGATTCCTGTGTAGCATATGCGTCGTTTACACTGAAATCTTAGCTAGATGTTGCGACCAACCTAGTACGTAGGGTGGCATTACGTTGCAACATCAGTGGTGTGCATAACTAGCCCTATTTCTGCTGCACGAGGATATTTCCTTGGTATAAGGCATTGTAGGGCTATTGTCTATGTATACTAGCAACCTCTCACTATTGAGCCTGGTGGACCTGTTGCTCAAGATACTTAGTTGCGGGTCTGCTGAAGTGTCCTATTCACTTCAAAATGAACAAGTCTCTTCTCTAACATTATGGACGATTTATGACTGCTAATATCACCAGACTCACGAAAATAACTACTATGGTCGTGTGGTAATCATTAGGCCCTGTCCAAGTCGTCCCCACTGCCTGCGGATCCGGAAGCCTACACCGGAACCTGGATATCGGACCCGGGATGCGCACTTTATTATATATCCTCAACCATGTAGCCGGCACATCTCCAATTCTAATCTTCCAGATATTACCTCTAGTATACAATGTTCCAACGGCTTAAAGATGTATCACTACAATATTAGTGATTGTGTTGGAATAGCGTTCAAGTGCAGTGCAGTCAAAGTTGACTGCACTGCTGCAAGTCAACTGCAGTAGAGTGCCCAATTCAGTGTGGGGCACGGGCTAAGCAGTTGCCCATACAAAGTAGTGTGCAGACCGGCTAGCCGTCTGCCATACTTGGAAGAAACAACAATCCACCACCTGACCTTGGCAATACTACTGTTACTTTGACCACACTTCGAATCGACAATGTTGCAACGTCTAAAGTCCTATCAACAAATTGAGAATCTTAAGCTAGAGACCATTGAAACCCATAAAAATGCGTATTTTCATTAAGTTAACTCAGTTTGTTTATTCGGAAATCCAAACTTGATATATTTCCAATAGCTGCTTAACATTTATATTGACTGATGAAGTCTGTACAAATCTATACAATCCTCTGAATTTTTTCACTCTTATCCATAATAGCAAACTCTTAGACCAAAAGATCTAGCTAAGCTTATAGCTATAACATACAATTGATCAAGGGTTTTGTTCGCAAAATTGGCTCGAACGTTTATTAGATCCAAGTATATATTTCAACATTTCAAATATATTAAAAATTCCTTATGGATCATTTAAAAATAATTTAGGATACTTCTACAACAATATTCAATTAAAAAGCTTATCTAGTGTTATTTAAAACCGATTTGAGGCTTGAATTCACTGTTTATGTAATTCTCACTGAATTAAATGGACTAATTGTAAGTTCAACTCCAGCTAAATAAGGTATACTAATCCCATACGTAGCCTAAAAACTAAGTTCGGAACCACTCAAAGTATGGCTATCGATAATGAAATGGAACAATAAAATAAAACCAACTTTTAAAATACATAATACTTAGTTATATACTATAATTAAATTAGGCAACAAATCCTCTAATTTTGAAGCTGTGAGTCCAAAGCAAGATACATAGTAAAACACAGGGTAGATAGGGCTACTAAAGGTAGTGTTTCCAAAACTATTTTCATTGAATTACGTTTTAATTTCGTTTAAATAAGCTAGTAGAAAAAGTTTACTTTTTCTATTGTCTTAAAACTCAACTCGCCTAATGAAATATATTGGGATATTAATGATGATTTGAAGGATTTTATAGATAACCCAAATCATATGTCATTGATAAGTTACTCGAATTTCAATGGAATTGAAAGGATACTTTCTTCGTTACAAATGTTTGATATTTACTTTCACCTAACTGAAGTAAATTATTATAATTATAACAATGCGATAAACCCTTTACAAATACCACGTCTTTTATATAACTTTAAAATGTTGTTACTATCATTATATATAAGCAAAATGAAAACCATCGCTAGTAGGTATTAAATTCTTTTAAAGGTTATTGATTTTACTTTTGATCGAAATAATAAATGATATTGTATGTTGATACTGTATGCAAGTTCCAAGTTTAGAAAACCGTTAGCTGGTCCATTCTTAAGTTACTATAAGCCAACTCTAGGCCTATGTTCCATATAAAATAGGTATTCCACTTATTTATATACGTGTACCATAATTAACAGTAATACTAATATTTCTATTTTTCTTTACCAGCATATATTGAAATACAAAGTTCCAAGTCAATGGTAATCAAATTTATTTGATAAGTAAATTATAAGTTTTTTCGCCTACAACTTTAAACATCTAGTCTACAATACGAATATTTATCATATCAAATCCTACGTGTAAATTCCTTGTAATTTTCCGAAACTGAAAAAATATTTTATTTAATATTACAACGGTTAAATGGATTATTCATTAATTTGAAACCATTTAAATTTATCGACTGAATTGATAATTTTCATGTATTAAGTAATATAACATGTGCTATCAGATTATTTATTAGAGTTACATTTGATCTTTTTAAAAACGTATTAATATTTGCATATATTTAACTCCCCCATTGGCGAAATTCTCGTTATGACGCTAATCAGATTATTTTTGTTATATAACTATGTAAATTCGTCAATCATTCGAACTTTGTGAACTTAGTTGAAAAACTATCAGGTTTATCATTAAATTATTCTTGTTCATTATTTCAATATTTCGAAAGTATTTGTATTAGTATCGGAAATCGATATAAATAATATTTGAAATTAAATGGGATTGAAACCATTTCATAACAGTTTTGAGGGTATTTACCTTCGCTACGCTGATGTTAAATTTTACCATTATATTTTACACATTGAAAATAAGTATATTCTGTGTAACGTTTTTATATTTGATGGACGATTAGTAGACAACCTTATCCAAAATCTCAAATTTCTTGTTTTGGAACTTATTTTGATTTGAAAATTTAGATCGACGTTGATTAGAAATATCTCTTTTATAAAAAGATATTAGCTAGATTATCTATGAATTCAACTATATGATAAATAATTCCCTACCGAAAATATTTAGTTTCTATTTCAAACATTTATTGAACCTATTAACATCCTTATTTTTTAAAATATGTATCTAGTTTGTAATGAACAAGTTATGAACCGCTCTTGATTAGTAAATAATAGCAATGTAAACGTTATATACACGTTGTTTTAGATATTATTAAGCGGTTTTCATTACGTCAGATTCATTTATCATAATGTAGTTAGTATTTTACCATTTATAAATTATATAATAGCATTAATTATTAATATTATGATTGGTATAACAACAGATAAACGACCATTCAATATCTAATCAAATATTCCTTTTCCAGAGCTTCAGTAAGTTCGAAAAATTTTACTCCAAATATTTTTATTGCGTCATTATGGTGTTGTAAACGTAGGTATAATAACGAAAATTATATCGTAACTTTACATATTTATTATGACCAATAAACTTTATTCGGTAATGAGAAAATACTTCTTTGATTTTTAAAGTAGTATCTTGCATTTAGGTGAATAATACTTTGAGTATATTACGAATTAACGAACACCTATTTCAAATAATCCATATAACAACTTCATATATAATATGATAATAATAGGTAAAGTCTTATAGCATGGCTCGGGTTATAGCTTTGAAAATAATCCTTTGTAATTTAAAAGAAAACTAAGTGTTATAGGCTGATGCCTATCTTAGTAGTCACTAGGAATCCAGGCTTGGCAATTACTACGCTCCTAAGATGCTCCTACTATACTCTTAAGCATGTCTATATCACGTGACCAACTATATGATTAGTTCACGTTATGGTATACTAGTTCTATAACAGTTCTATAATAAAGTTTTCTCCTCTTTTTTCACCACAGATTATGAATAGTATCCAACCACTTTAAATGATAAGCTTAATGTTAGAATATCAGTCAAATGCAGTACAGTCAAGTCAACTTTACTTGCAGTAAAGTTGATTGTACTGACTGTAAAATTAGCTACAGTTTGTGGGACTGCACTGCAAGTGTAGTGCAGTGGATGCTCACTTCAAAGTAGGGCATAGGCCATAGCGTTTGGTCATACAAATCAGTGTTTAGACCGGCTAGCGGTCTGCCAAACTTAGAACTAACACACCACAATCAACAATATCAACGTAGTACCAGTTGCTTCGACCATAGTGATTCGAATCGACTACGTTGCAACGATAGAAGCCTACTAACACTGATTAGTATTTATTAGGTTAAACACAGATTAGCTAAGTAAAAGAAGAAGCTATTTTCCGGTTTTCACGAAAGACCTCTATACGTTGTGTAGTTGTTCGCAATAATAAGTAGGGAAGACTTATGGGTTGTGTATTTGTTCGCGGCAGTCTATAAGTAAACGACGGTATCGTTACTCGAAAACACCAAGAAATATTTATTAATACTTTTTAAAGGCGTTAAGATTAACCGCCTAAGAGTTTCAAAGATTATTAAGTCGACAAGTTAACAAACGGCTAAGATATTATTATTACGTTTGCTATTATAGGTACTGCTATTACAAACTTTAAAGTAAAAATGATTAAGTTTTACGACCTTTAACTTATACCAACTTTAACGGCAAACTTATTACTTAGCACTCTACACCACTTTTTCTTTACTTTTTATGCCAATTTAATCGTTAAGATCGCTGCTTCGAGCAAAAAACACCAATTCGTGCCAAAAAAAAAAAAAAAAAAAAAACTACATTGCGCGAATCCATGTTAAATCGCCAAATCTATACGCGCTAAAATCGCCAAGTTAATCACCAAGCATTATACCAGCCAGAACGTTACAATAGCTTTAGAATACGCCGGAATCAATACCATTAACGACCTCTAACAAAAGAAAGCTATTAAGGATATCGTTATCCTCTTCGAAAAGTACTACTAAGAAAAGCTATGGTTTACCAACGTTATTAAAAACTTTATTCCAAAACACCTAATTAACGTAATCGGTCGCTTTATTTTTGACTTAGACCCTACCGAAACCAATTGTAACCCTAAAGCACTTGACGATTTTTGAACTTAGTTTTACGACTGGAGCTTAAATATGTGAAAAGAAGGCGAGAAGATAAGTAAAAATAAGTGTAAAAACCAAACTATTGAATCGAAGAGTTAAACTCCCTACGAAAAAGTGGGGGAAAATGTAATCTAACTAATTTACTTTACGAATACGCCACTAATAAAGACCCTTAATAGACCTTAGTTAACGGTAAAGAGATTGCTGGCGACAATAACCCTTAATGCTTACACACACATTAGAAAAGACTTGCCCAATCTTAGATAGGTAGATATAAGGAATCAGTTAACCCATACTAAATAAACCCATAAATCCACCATTTAATTAAATAGGAACCTCGATGGACCTTTTAATATCAAAAGGAATATTACCAAGTTCCCTGCGATGGAAACCCTTGAGTCTATTTCCTCCAAACTTTCAATACGTCTAGTTTCAGCAGCTAAATTAAGGAAGGATCGGCTTTACACGCGAGCTTATTGTAAGTACGAATACTGGCTTTTTCTCTTCAAATTTAGGTAAAAGTAACTATCTAGCCTATTAATACCAATAATAACCTTAGTCTTTTTTTTCCAGTTAAGAGATATAAAACTTCTCTACGACTAGTATATCACCTTTTCCCCCCAACGCGTTCCTATAGTAGATATGGACTATACGGTAATTACTACGTTCGTTAAAATTTGGAGAGGAATAGAAAAGTATAAAGATAAGCCGTATAACCTCCTCAACGTTAAGTTGCGCCCATTTTTTAATATTCGTCGCCAAATAAGGGTTTAATTGCCAGATTTTCATTCGTTATTTTCTAGCATCACAGGATAAGCCGAGGATTATTACCTCTAGTACCTAACGAATTGTTTTTCCTTTTGCAAAATCAATAATAGGCTAAAGAACTTTTTTGAATACAATGTTAACCTTACCTAATACCTCATCAATTGGAATATTATTAAGTATTCATATATACTAGATTATAAGAAAGAGTCGAAAAGCAACATGAAACTTTTTAATTAGATACTTAACAGATTGATATTTCGCTAACAAGTAATAGGGAACGTAGGAGATAGCGAAAGCACTTTATGTTAATAGGTCTAGCAAGTAGTTACGGACTATAAAGAGTTCAGATACGCCCTTTAATACTCTGATACTACCTACAAAGGGGTTTTTTAGCTAATTGTGTTTCTCGTTAAAGATTGTAACTGTTCGAGTCTCTGGCTCGACTGATATATACCCTTAAGCTCCAGAATTTAGTAACGAGGAGTAAAACCTTCCCTATTCGTACTATATTAATCGACAATATAAAAGGCTTGGACAATACGGTTAACGAAAGGTCCAGACCTTTATATACAGAAAAAGGTTCTCCTTCTCCTTAAGGTCTTTAAGCCAGTTAAGTAAGTTTATATTAAACGTAAAATGGTGTTAGATTTATAGAAAATAAGGCTGTTGGTTAATACGCTATAATAACGCCTAGAGTAAAGAAAAATAAGTAATGAATTACACGTAGTTCCCTTTTACTTTCAACTAGTAATATATCGAGTAAGTTATATAATTCAAAGAAAGTAAATATAAAGAAGAGAAAAATAATCTAAAGGCTATTAGCTGGCACGAAGATACTAGCATCGGTACTAGCTTGGAAGCAACGTAATAACTGGCTGATTATGCATTTTTATACTGCTTTATAGGTAAAGATCCTTACCGCCGATATGAAGATAAAGACTTTAACCCTATACAACTTTTTACTATTCTAGATCGTTATGCGAAATAAGTTTTTTAGGTGATGATACCGGATACGAAGGCGGTACAATACTTAACAGGAGGTCATTCGTAATATATCGCGTTATAAAGAGATACCAATATTGCTACAGAATTTAAATACGCGGATACTAACAAGGTTAAAGTTGGCTTTAGCTTTGGAAAAAAGTTATTTTCACTGGAATCGACGACAGTTAAGATTGTTGTTAACGATATTGTTTTTTACATCTTGGAATCGCCTATTCATTTCCTTCTTTACCTAAAAGATATGAAAACCCTTAGCGTTAACGTTAATATTAAATTGAATAAATTAATATAAGTTAAAGTTGGTAAAAGGGTTTTACTTAGCCTTAAGTGGAGGTATATATAGTTTTACCTTTAAAAACCAAAGGCAGTGGTGTTAAACCTGATGGAGGCAGAACTTCGTTAATTATATCGTAGATTTAACTACCTAGCAATTAACAGGATTTACAAAGTCTTAAAAGAAGTTAACCACGAAAATATAGACTTACCAACGTTAAAAACAGTTGAACGGCTTTGTTATTACTACCCAATACACTTTCAAATCCCCTTAAAGTTTAAGTTTTCGTAAAAGTGTTTTACCTAGATGGCAAACTAGTATTACATGTTATAAACTTCTCTATAGCTTTTTATAGCGTCAAGTTCCTTAAAACTATTACAATAAAGAAAATGTAGGAGATAATACGTACTTGTTGGATTACACGTACATTAATCTACTACACGTGTTAATTTATGATATCGTTACTACCTTCACTACGATAAAGTTTCATATTAATATAAAATTAATAGGGATTTGATATAAATAGGTCTCCGTTAAAGTTTAATAGGGTATTAGTAAGGTCGAAAATATATTCGCCCTTTTATAAAGGGCTTACGATATCCTTATACTAAGAATAAGAAGTTTTACAAGTTAAAAAACACAGCTTTAAATAACATTAAAAGGTCTTAACAACACTGTTAGCCCTAACGTACTTATACCAACTTTACTAGTATTTAAAGCCTACCCACGCATGATAATTAAGTCGCCACCTTCGTTAAATACCCAGAAACGTGCCATATCATATAGTAAAACGTTAAAAGAGCTAAGGAACGAATCGACACGCCGTTAGGTTAATAATTCCCTTAATATCAGAAATGAACCTTTAATAATAAACGTATTATTACTCTCCCTTTAAAGTAAAATCCTTACGTAGCGCGAGCCAGGTAAATAAGATAATCCATATAAGATTTTAAGTATTATCAACTTAAACGTAATGGTAAAAAATGCTAACGGCTCTGTAACTTTCCGAGTTACATAAGTTAAGCCGTCCTGAATACCCCCCAGGCCTTTTAAGTCTGATAAAGATCCTAATATCGATAACTTCCAAGCTAAAGAAATTAGCTAATATAACCCTTCGGAGCCTATTATTAACAAGTTAATAGAATGCTGAAGACGTGGACGACTACTTAAGAGGAGGATACATACTAAAAAGAAGGATAGCAAAAGGAATTACAGGCCCGAAAAGGCGTATACAACGACTTAGGTATTTTTTAAAAAAAAAAATTGAACGAAAAGCTTGATCTTAAATTACGTACCGAAGGCATTATTAACATACTAGGCAAGTCTTTAAAGGAAAACAACCAAGTGAAAATTGATGGCTTTTTATTATGGTAGGTTATAAAATTTGTATCGTTAACGTAATTCAACGACTAAGACGTTACTATTTTCAAATCGAAGATAGTTTACGAGGTTGAGGGTAAAACCACAGACTGGCTGTACGAAAAGTTACGGTTAATCGTTTAAAAATACGGTAATAAAGGTAAAAATTGGATCCTTATTTAATCGTTGCTATTACTACTAGTTTAACTTCTAATGTCAAAGGTTAGTTTATACTTAATGGCCGTCATATTACGTAAACTTACATATACTTTGCCACCAATTTTTAAAGAATTATACTATTATAACTACCAAAAAAAACTAAGGGATAAGTTTCCGATTGGCATAATAATGCGTTGTATTATAACTTTATATGGACTGGTCGAGGTAGGTATCTATTCGTTTCTAACGTATTAAGTGTACTTGAAAAACAGGATTAATATGAAAACTTTAACCATTAATCCAAGTCTATTAATTATAAGGGGCAAAACTTTGGCATTATAGGTATATAAATTAATAATACCCTTTTCCTCAGCGATGTTGGATTTATGGCGGCGAAATAACGTGTTATCGAAAAGTCAGTCCTTTGAGGGTGTAAGCTTATCGAAATGTTAGTCGAAGGTATACAACTTAACTTTAATAAATCGTTATTCCGCATCTATAATATTAAGGTTAAAAACGGCACTTGTATTAGCCTACATCAAAAGAAGTAAGTCATGAGCCTGACAATTATCGATAAGACCGACGAAGTAATATTACAAAGATATCTAAAAAAAAAACATCCGTATAGCCTATATTGTTATGTTATATTAACCAAAAGTATCGTACGATTTTTCCATTACAATACAGGAATAAGAACCACAAAACAAAGACTTTCATAAGTTAAAAAAGCGAATTTAGTAACAAATCGATAATATAAAACGAAAAATTGACATGATCTTTATGGATTTAATGAAAGCGAATCTAATTATTTTTACAGACGGGTTATTTATTAATAATACTAACCTTATATCGTAAATCGATTCCTTAATAATATGAGTCAACGAGGATAAATCTAAAGGGAAATTTACCATTATTGGAAACCTTATATATTGGACATTTATCAAATATAAATGCGTAACCTAGAGTATACTAACTTTGGAAGTTTACGGTATAATAGTAAGCTTTAACATCGATATAGTAACTAACGGTATATTAAGGATTATTACTAAATAGTTAGGATTATTACCGATACTTGTAATAGTATATACCGACTCCTAAAACCTTTACGAATGCTTATCAAAGCTAGGCATAACTAATGAAAAACACTTGATAATAAACGTAATACCTTTAAGAAAGGTATACGAAGCTCGGGAAATCGATGAGTTCCGATATATTAACGAATAAAAAACCCTACTAATGCAATAACTAAAGCTACCACTAATAACGCCTTAAAAAGGGTAATAAATAATAATACACTAACTATAGGAATTAATATATACGTGGATCGCCCGACACGTAACATGAAGGAACAGAGTAAACCTAACAAATTGGAAAACCGCTAGGGTAAAAGTAGCGAGGATAAAGATGGCGATAGTAGTTACTTAAACTACTAGTAAAAGGTACGTAAGTGGTAGCATACCTGATTTACATGAGTCTATAACGTAAAATCTATACACGAGAATTAAGGAACGAAGGCCTCGAAAAAGTTGAGCAAAAAAGTCATAAGGGGTCGTAATTAAGGTTAATTTCAATACAGATTAATTGGAATTAACAGGGATCTAGCTTGTTATTAACTTACGAATTAAGGAGAGATTTCAAAGGTTGCCAACAATTAATGGCAGGCTACGCTAGCGTGCAGGCATAAAACAAAAAGCCGCCAGTATTGGAATAGCAGTCAAATGCAGTACAGCCAAGTCAACTTTACTTACAGTAAAGTTGATTGTACTGACTGTAAAATTGGCTGCAGCTTGTGAGACTGCACTACAAGTGCAGTGAAGTAGGTGCCCACTTCAAAGTGGAGCACATGCCATAGCGTTTGACCATACAAATTAGTATGTAGACTGGCTAGTAGTCTGCCAAACTTAGAACTGACACACTCCAATCAACAATATCAACGCAGCACCAGTTACTTCGACCATAGTTATTCGAATCGACTATATTGCAACAATAAATGCCTATCATCACTTAACTTAATTCTTTTATATATGATTTTCGATTCTTTCATTTTCAACGGTGTTTTAATTGTTTTCGAATAGTTATTGCTTGGAATAATATTTTTCTGTAATTCAAGTTTATAATTTTAGGTTTGAAAGTATTTTTTTAACACGCGCATTTGAAACTAATTAGAAAGAGCTCTGACTACTTAATTAAACGAGTTAAACTTTTAATTGAAAAGATATGCTGAAACATTCAAAGCAAAAATTTCGAATGGAATTACTTCGTTCGTAAATAAGTTATATATACATAATAACACAATATTTATATATTTGTTATGGTTTTAAATATAATACAATAGTTAACAGTTGTTAACAATACGTTTACGTAATTGATAAATGCATCTATCGTAATATTTAATAGATGAATTTTCTTTCGAAAAGAAGCCGTTAATATACAGCTTACGTAAAATACAAATTTAATCAATAATACTAGTATAACTTCAGCATCACTTGTTATCAAAAGCCGTATCTGATGATCCAATAACGAAAATACCTCGAATTTTTCCCAATTAAACTACAAGTCTAACAATTAAATTAATAACGTTAATTGTTTAGGGGTTTTGTATTTTACTAGATATCACCATAGTTAGCAAACGTAAGGCACTAAGTTTGCAGAGTACATAATAGCGTATCACGCTGCAGGAATTACCATTATCGAGTGCATGATAAAGTGTCATGCTCTAGGGGAGATGTTATCAGAGTATATAGTATATTTCCACATTCCGAGTGAAATCTCATAAGCT
The DNA here is from genome assembly GCA_038502455.1 of Anisogramma anomala. NCBI lineage: Eukaryota > Fungi > Ascomycota > Sordariomycetes > Diaporthales > Gnomoniaceae > Anisogramma > Anisogramma anomala. The sequence continues at coordinate 22,770,660 of JASMMZ010000001.1, read as the reverse complement.
CTCACTTAAAGCATATACTCCTCAGATGCCTCTTTTCCCTCTTACTACTTATCTATTATTAATATTATTAATATTATTATTTTAATTACTGTCTTTTTTATGTGTTAACATATAAACCTTATCGATACTAATTAGTAACCGATTCGGTCGATTATAGATAGCTTAGGAAAAAAGAGACAAACATTAATTAAATACATATATTGGAATATTATAACAGTACCAATTATTCCATGCTTTTATATTATGATTTATAAGAGATACATGGAAGTGTGAAAATATTGTAAAACCAAGTCTAATTTTGAAAAGAACAACTTTAATACGATATTATCAATTATATTAGTGCCTTTTAATTACTAAAAGCTTTGTTACGCTATCCGTTAATTCGATTATCGCTTTAGATATATCTGGGTATTTTATTGAAGAGTGTTTTATTATATATTGGTTACGTAAATAAAAACTATTAAGTTTCAAAAATCTTCTCTAGGACCTATATAATTAAAAAAAATCTGTACCACTTATACATACTTCAGAAGCAGTCCAAACAACTTTTGAATCGCTCTGGCAAACTTGGAAAGCATTTAAAACAATTCTGAAAAGTTTACCCAGAATACGTTAAGCTCTTACAATAGTTTTAGAAGCGCCTATTGAATTACTAAAAGCGTCTAAAGCTTTACCAGACTCTCCTGTACCATTTTAACTCTTATATATATATATCTTTCCATTTCAAATACCTAATTGTTTCCTCTTATTTGCTTTGTTATATATCGTTTGTTTAAGTTTACTGGTTATTTGACTAGTTTTAAAGTTTATAAGTGGTTAAAAACTAATTTAGAACAGTTAATTAGGTTTGTAATTACGCCTTTTTTACATTTTATTTATACTAATAAATATTCAACGATCTATTTAGAATGTTTCCTTATATTTTCATCTATTTTATTTGTCTATTGTGTATTTTAATTTGCTATTTAATTCTGTAACACTATTGATTACATTACTTAAAGCGTAGTCGAGTCTCAGTTACTGTATTATAATAGTTTTTACAATGTTTCGATGCATTTTAAAAGTGATCAAAACTGCTTTCAAAACTTTTCGGCATATTCCGAAAGCGTTCAAACCAGTTTTCAAGGCAATTATAACGCCTATGAAGGCTTTTAAAGCGCTTCGATACATTTTTCATTCCCTTAAATATAGCTTAACTCAAAACAACCCTAGTTAAAGCTAATGAGTATATGAACCTTTTTCCAATATATAATGCTTCAGAGAAACGTTTCGAAGTTTATTAACCTGAACCTGTAAGAAAATACATTTGAAATGCTAGCTAATGACCTTAACCTTTGTATTGTAAATGCGTACGTTACAAACGTAAATTTTTACTATGAGGATGTCAAGGTTTAAAAGCTCAACTTATTCGATAATTTCCGAAAGAAGTTTTACGATTGGACGTTGAAAATATGGCGTACGGTATTTATTTCGATTTCAAAAGTATTATGGATATAATTACAAAGCGGAGGTATTAATATTTCTCAAGGTTAAAAAGGGTATATTGTACAAACGTTAGTTGTTACGGTTTAATTTTGCGAAATATTAGACTTTTTTAATAAAGTGATGTTGTATATGGATTTTGTAGAAAAATATTGGTTATGAGTAATTAAGAAACGGCTTATTGAGAACTTATAATAAAAGTTATTCGTCGTTTGAGTTTAAAAAGAGGATAAACTATAAACGTTATCTCCTACTCAGGTTTTACAAAAAGAAGTGTCATAAAGACTATTTTGTATTCTGATTTAGGAGAAAGGAAAATAGTAAAGTTTATTCAGCATGGGAGTTTAAAGGGAGGGAAAGTTGTAAAATATTTTTTTACTTAGGTTTGGAAGGAGGAAAGGCCGTATGGGTTACTCTTTACTTAGGTTTTAAAATAAGATGGTCTGAAAGTATTTCTTTCATTCGATTTTAAAAGAAAGAAGAGCTATGATGGTTATCATTTACTGGTGGTATATCGAGTTACCCGACGATGGAAGAACTTGGTATCTACGATTGTTATGGACTAAAGCTATTGGAAATTGAGTCTATAGGTTACGTAACTATGTACTTAACGGGATATGCAGTACTTGGTCTGGGCCTGATCCGGGCGCGGACTGGGCGCGGTCCGCACATGACACGTATGACGGCACATGACGGGCTAGGTACTGACCATACCCATAAGTCCTGCACGAAGGTCAACTGTAGCCTCTTTTAGTTTTCTGCTTATACTTTACTAGTAAACTTCAATTAGCACCTACCTGGTTTATTATCGTAGGTCAAATTATAATATATTCTTAAGATTTTGTTATATTTTTCAGTAGAAATATTACTTTGGTTATTGACTTTATATCTGATTTTACTTAAATTGTAATTGAAATTTAATAACTCGAAGTCTACTTAATGGTAACTCGTATTAGTTTTTTAGCGTTTTAGGGTAGGCGAAAAAATATAACCAATCGTAATTCGACGGATTTGCTTTTAATTCAGCGACGACGCGTTGAACGATCGAATTTATGCTAAATGCGAATAAAATGTAAATTAGAAAAGGTCGGTATACATTTTTTTATGTATAGGGTTATTACACGTTGATGATAAAGTAAGTTATTACAACATATCATGAGCTGGCAAATATAAAGCTATATACCATATAAATAAATTTTTCGACTATATTGAAACAATTTATAACGACCCTTATCACGCGGATAAAACCTTGTTCGAATTAGAAGGATTATTTATAAGCGATAAAAACCTATAAGTACTATTTATCATTAGGTTCGAAATATCATTAATTTAAATAGGCGGATTAGATTAGCTTTCTGCCATAAAGTATCATTACTTACGCTTTAGCGTATCCTTATATATCCACGATAAATTTATTACGACAGGCGTAAATCGGGTTGACTATATCGTAATTTTAGAGAAATATCGCGAGTTCGCTAACGAATTAAAATCTTTAAACTTAAAGTGACGTTTTAGTTAATAATTATCAAAACCCGTATAAAAATAAGAGCCGAACGAAAATACCGTTATAATAAAAGTTTTTACCTTTTAAGTATCTTTATCAAGGGATCGAAATAATCGCGGTTAATTATTTTAATAACTCTATTCTATATACGTTTAAAATAAAAAACGTAAGGCGGTATAAATAATGAGGAAAGAACGCCGAATTAGGCAAGTTACGAGGCTTTATTCACGTTATAGTTGAACGGATTACTAATAATATAGTTAGGGACTCCGTCCGGTATCGCCTCCGACGTAAATGTATACGGTTTAATTTAAAAGGATAAATAAAGGTTTTCTACTAACGGCGACAGGAGAAATCTAACTTTTAAATATGATTTCGTTTGAATTTAATATAACTTTAGGGACGTAAATGAAAAACGAGTCAAAAAGAGTTTAGTTTCATTAATACATATATAAATAAAAACCTATTCTCTATCCTTATACTTTTTAATAATACCTAATTTTTCAATATTTAAGTTGATTTTATTTATAATTACAATTATATTATAAGCGAGGCTTTGATATAACGGTTAAGGATATAGTAAATTCGACTATTATATCTTCTAAATTTGGATGCAATATTAGGGTTACGACGGAATATACGTATTGCCTAAATAGCTAAGGTTCATTTAGATATTAATAAATGATTAAACTCGATATTAACATATATTATTCACAAAATAACGCGAGATATAATTTTTGGGTCATTTTGGATAACATATTAATAGGTCATTTGAAACGTTAATGGTAGTCTTTTAATAATTTATAGTTAAAAAGGATTGGTTTTCGATACGTTAATAATACTCTTTAGGTTGAGAGATATATAAAACCTAAAAAAATCGGTGTTTATTAGTTTATTAACCCGTTTTTTACAGATGGTATAATTTACAGGGAATTGATTGTAATTAGCTTTTGTTATAAGTTTTTACGAAACAACGCGGATTTTAAAAACGACGGCGACGACGATTATGAAAGAGGAAAAGAATTAGTTACGTCTTTTAATAAAATTGGTAAAGTTTCATAAACTATTCGATAAAAATAAAGATATAACTTTACCTTTACATAGTAGAAAACTCGACTATTATATTTATATTAAACCGAAGTAAAATAAAAAAATTCCAAACTAATTATAGAGATTATTATATTCGATATAATGAAATTAATATTTCTTGTTTAAATGTTAATTTACGGAGTTAATAAATGAGTATTAGGTTCGGGTGTGTTTTTTATCGGCCGCGGTATCCATATTACTAATTCCTAAGTTGAGGGAGAAATAACGATTTTATATCAATTACCAGTTATTAAATAAAATTACCGAATTAGATCGTTTTCTTCTATCTTTAATTAAGGAATCCCTACGTGTGTTATTAAAGTCATCGTAATTTATGAATTTGAATATTTAAGTAACCTTTAACCGTATCCGGGTTATACCTAAATAGGAAGAAATAACGGTTTTTCTTATAATTTTTGGAGTTATTTCATTAGTTGGTTACCCCTTGTAGGCTAGCAAAAACGCCGGTGACGTTTTAACGGTATATTTATTATATAATAGCATATATTTTAGATAATTTTCTTAGAGCTTATTTAAACAATCTTTTGGTTTTTTTTTCCGGTATTAATAAGATTATATAACGAAAGTTCGCGTGATTTTGTCACGATTCAATAATTTTAAGCTATATCTGGGCTTAAAAAAAATTTAACTTCGTAGTTAAAAAAGTAAAGTATTTGAGTTTTATCGTAAGGGTAAACGTGGGTATTCGAGCCGACCTCGACAAAGTCAGCGCTGTACGCGAATAAAACTTTTTGCGTATTATTCGTAAGATTCGAAGTTTTTCGGTTTTTGTCAAATTTTATTAGAACTTTGTTAGTATTTTTTTTTTTTAGCTTATTATTCTATCTGATTGACGAAGTAGGAGATTTGTTAAATTCGGATGAAGCGGAAAAAACGTGTATGTATTTTAAACCTAACCAATATCTTTATTACGACTTCTATTTGAATATACTAACACTTAAATCAGCTAAAGGTAATGAAAACCGATTAATCTAGTACGGTATTAAAAGGTTGTTTATCTTAACAAGACAAAAATAGTATCTTAAAGCTAATAACATATTATTTCGTATAATTAACGGACGCGAAACATAACTATACTATTTATGATAGAGGTTTTTTCGTAGTGGTATCCTATTTAAAAGCGTAGCCTTCGGAATTACATAGCGTCTATACCCCGTTTACGATTCTAACGGATTATAAAGGATTGGTGTTAGTAGATCTTAGACGTTGTAACGTTGTCGATTCGATTGGTCGAATTAATAGTAGTATTGCAGTAGTCAGATGGCGAATGTATTGTTTTAGGTTTAGCAGACCGCTAGCCGGTCTGCACTGTAATTTGTATGGCCAAGTGCTTAGCCCATACCTTAGAGTAAAGTGCAGCATACTGTACTCGACTTACACCCAATATGGTAAGTCCATACAAAGCAATACACTTGTAGTAAGGTTAACTTTACTTACAGTAAAATTGACCTACTGCATTGCATGCAATACCATTGTAATACTATTCCAACACTGAAGGCTTTTTATTTTTATGCCTGTACGCTAGCGTGACTTGCCATCAATTGATAGCAACCTTTAAAATCCCTCCTTAATCCGTAAGCTAGACTCCTGTTAATTCCGATTAATCTATACTAAAAAAAACCCTTAATTACGGCCCCTTTTGGCTCTTTTGCTCCACCCTTTCGAAACTCTCGTTTCTTAAGTCCCGTGTACAGGTCTTTCGCCAAAGGCTTGCGTAAATTAAGTATGTTATTACTTGCATATCTTTTGCTAGTATTTTGAACACTGCTATCGCTACTATTGCCCTAGCGGTCTTTCAATTTGCTAGGGTAACCTTATTCCTTTATGTCACGTGCTAGGCGATCCACGTATCCCTCGATTCGTATAGTAAGAGTATTGCTGTCTACAAACCTTTTCAGGGCGTTATTAAGCGTGGTTTTATTAATAATATTGGTAGGATTATCTTTATCATTGAGTTACGGGAATTTATCGATTTTCCGGGCTTTGTATGCTTCCCTTAACGCTATTACGTTTATTATTAAACGTTTTTCATTAGTCGTTCCCAGTTTTAATAGGTATTTAAAAAGGCTCCGAGAATCGGTATACCCCACTACAGGTATCGGTAATAGACCCAATTGTTTAGTAAAAATATTTAATATACCGTCAGTTACTATACCGATATTAAAGCCTGTTATTATACCGTAAACTTCCGAGGCTAATACATTTCGAATTACGCGTTTATACTTAATAAATATCCAGTATATAAGATTCCCAGTAATCGTAAATTGGTTTTTAAACCTATCCTCATCAACAAACATTATTAGGAAGCCGATTGACGATATAAAATTAGTATTATTAGTAAATAACCCATCCGTAAAGATTATTAGCTTTACCTTCGTCAAATCTATGAAAACCATAATTATTTCTCTTTCCACATAATTTATTTGCCACTAAATTCGCTTATTTAACTTGTTTAAGTCTTTGTTCTATGGGTCTTATATCCATGCTGTAATGTAAAGGTCGTACGATACCTTCGGTTAGTATAACATAGCGATATAAGCCACACGGACCCTTTACTTCAGATATCTCTGTACCTTTATCTCATTAACCTTGTCGATAATTATCAGGTTCGTAGCTTGTTCCTTTTGACGTAGGCCAATATAAATACCGCTTTTAACCTTAATACTATAAATACGGAGTAAAGATCCATTAAAGTTAAGTTATATGATTTTAGCTAACGCTTTAATTAGCTTACAGTTTTAAAAGCCTAACTTCTCGATAACACGCTATTCTTTCGCTATAAACTTAGCATATCCGAGGAAAAGAGTATCGTTAATTTATATACCTACGATACCAAAGTTTTTTCTCTTTATAATTGATAAATACGGGTTAAATATTAAAGTCTTTATATCTAGCTTGTTTTTAAAATGTGTCTGGTGCGTTAGGAACTAATAAACGCTTGCTTTGGCCAGTTCATATAAAGGTTTGATACAACGCATTATCATGCTAGCCGGAAACTTTCCCTTTAGTTTTTGTGGTAATTCCAACAATACAATCCGCTAAAGATCGGTGGCGGATTACGTGTACGTTTGCGTAATATCTCAGCCATTAAGTATAAATTTGCCTTTCACGTTAGTAGTTAAACTAACGGCAATAGCTATAATTAAACGTTGGTTAATTTTCTGAATAGTAGGCGATTAATTAAGGATTTAGTCTTTATATTTATCACTATATCCTTAGGCGATTAACCGTGACTTTTTGTACGACCAGTTCGTAATCTTGCCCTTTACCTCGTAAACTATCCTTAATTTAAAGATAATAACGTTTTAGCCTTTAAATTGCGTTAATGATATAAACTAGATAATCTTCCGTAATAAAAGGCCTTTAATTTCTACTTGGTTACTTTCCTTAAAAGGCTTACCCAGCATATTAATAATACCTTCGGCACGAAATTCAAGGGTAAGTTCTCTGTCAGACTTTTCCTTTTTAGATACCTACGTTATTATATATACTTTTTAGGCTTATAATTTCTATCTTCCTCCTCTTTAGTGTATATCCTCCTTTTAGGTCATTTTTCACGTCATCGACGTTTTATTAGCTTATTAGTAGTAGATTCAAAAGGGTTATGTTAAATAATTCGCTCGGCTTAGAGGTCATCAACTTCGGGATTTTTATTAAACTTAAAGGGGTTTTTATACAGCTTAACTTGTGTAGCTCGAAAAATTATGGGGCTGTTAACAGTTTTAACCACCACGTTTAAATTGGTTATATTTAAAATCTTATACGACCTATCTCATTTACCTGACTTGCTTTACGTAAAGACTTTATTTTAAAAGGAGAGTAAAAACACGTTTGTTGTTAAAGGTCTGTTTCTAGTGTTAAAGTCATTATTAACTTGGCGGCGTACCGATTCCTTTTTTAGTTCCTTTAAAGCTTTGTTATATGTCATAACACGCTTTTGGGTACTTAACGATGGTGGTGACTTAGCTATTATACGTAGGTAAACTTTAAATACCAATAAAGTTGGTACAAGTTCGTTAGGGCTAACAGTATCATTAAACTCTTTTACCGTTATCTAAAGTCGTGTCTTTTAGCTTGTAAAACTTCCCATTTTTAGTATAAGGATATCGTAGGCTTTTTTAAAAATGGTGTATACCCTTTTGACCTTATTAATACCCTAGTAAGCTTTTACAAAAACTTGTTTATATTAAATCCCTATTAACTTTACATTAGCTTAAAACCTTTTCGTAATAAAGTTGGCATCATTATAGTAAATCAACACTTTTAGTAGGCCAAGGTATGTATTAATCCACAAAGTACGTAATACCTCCTATTTTTTCTTTGCCGTAATGGTTTTAAGGAACTTAACGCCGTGAAAAACCGTAGCAGAATTCATAACGTATAGTAATAGCTTATCGTTCAAATAAAATACGTTTACGAAGATTTCTGAGTTAAAGTTTCAATTTTTCTTTAACGTAAACTTAAACTTTAAGGGAGCTTAGAAGTATGTTTAATAGTTATAGTAAAGGCGCTTAATTGACTTTAGTTCTAGCAGATCTACATTTTCGTAACCAGTTGCCTTAAAAACTTTACAGAGCTTATTAATTGCCGGATAGTTTAACCTACGATGTAATTAACGAATTTTTGCCTCCGTTAGGTTGAATACTATTGTTCTTGGTTTTTAAAGATAAAACTAAAAATAATCACACTTAAAGCTAAGTGGAAACCTCTTACTGGCTTTAATATGTATTAGTTTATTATTCTAAATATTAACGTTAATATCGAGGTTTTTTATATATTTAAGGTGAAAGAGAAAAGGGGTAGGTGATTTTAAGATGTGAAAAACAATAGTTCCAATAATAGTTTTTACTATCGTCGATCCTAATAAACATATCTTTTTCCGAAGGCTAAAATTAACTTTTTCCTTATTAGTATTCGCGTAGTTAAGTTTTGTAGTAGTATCAGTATCTTTTCGTAACGCGATATACTATTAATAGCCTCCTGTTAAGTACCGTGTTGCCCCTGTATCCGGTATAATCCCTTAAAAGACTTGTTTTTCGTAGTGGTTTCGAATAGTAAAAAGGTATATAAAGCTAAAGTCTATATTTTAATGGCGACGGTAGGGGTTTTTACCTGTAAAGAAATATAAAAATACGTGTTCGACTAGTTATTACATGGCTTTCGGGCTAGTACCAGTTTTAGTATTAGTATTTTCTTGTCAGTCGATAGCCTTCAATTTTTTTTCCTTCTCTTCAACTTTATTCCCCTTAAATTTTATAATACGTTTTATATAATTTCATTTGAAGGTAGAGGGGTATTACATAGAGTATATTACCCGTTTTTCGTTAAATTCGGGAAGAGTATATCGTATTAACTAATAGCTCTATTTACCGTAAATCCAATATCTTTTAGCGTTTAAGTTAAACTTGTTTAACCGACTTAAAGACCTTGAAAAGAGTGAATACCCTTTTTCGTGGGTAAAGGTCCAAATCCTCTGTTAATCGTACTTACCTGACTTTTCGTATTGTCGATTAATATAATAAGAATTGAAAGGATATTTTTCGTGAGTGAATTTCGGAGCTTGTAAATTTATACCGGTCGAGCTAGAGACTTTAGAAGTTACCGTCGGCAACGAAGAACGAAATTAACTAAAAACAAAACCTTCGCAAATAGAATGAAGGTATTGTAAGGCGTATTCGAACTTTTTATAGCCTGTAATTTCTTGCTGGACCTGTTGGCGTAAGGTGTCTTCGACAGCTCCCACATTCTTTATTGCCTGTTGGCAAAACATTAGTCTGTTAAGCATTTAATTTCGAAGGTCCATTTTTCTTTCCCATTCTTTTTTATCATTTAATATATAAGACCATTCAATGATATTCCAATCCGTATAATATTAGGTAAGATTAATATCTTATTCGAAATAGTCTTTTGTACTATTATAGATTTCGCGGAAAAAGATATAATTCGTTAGGTATCAAAGGTAATAATCCTTAGCTTAGCCGGTAAAGATACTTGGAAATAACGAGTAAAAACCTGGTAAATTAACTTTTATTCGATGACAAATATTAAAAAATAGGCGTAACTTAACGTTGAGGGGGTTGTATAGTTTACCTTTATATTTCTTTTTTCTTTTTCAAATCTTAACGAACGTGGTAATTGCGGTATATTCCATATATTCCATAAGGACACGTCGAGGGGGAAGTGTAATGTACTGGTCGTATAAACCTTCCTCGCCTGGCTGGGAAAAAGACTAAGGTTGTTATTAGTACTGATAAGCAAGATAGTTTGCCTTTAACTAAGTTTAAAGGGAAAAAGCTAGTGATCATACCCACAATAGGCTCGCGTGTAAAGCCTGTCTTTCTTTAATTTGATTTCTAAAACTGGACGTGTTAAAAAGCCTAGGGGAAATGGACTTGATAGTTTCTATCGCAAGGAAGTTAGCGATAATTCCTTTAGTGTTAAGGGTTTTAGCGAAGCTTCTACTTGATTAACTGGTATATTTAGAGGCTTGCGAGGTGTAGGTCGATTAATTCCTTACGTTTACTTATTTAAGCTTTAACAGGTCCTTATTAACGTATATGTGATTATTATAGATTACTATTGCCAACAACATCTTTACCCGTAACTAGGGTTTATTCAGGGTCTTTATCCGTAAAGTATTTGTAAAGTAGTTTGGCTAAACTACCTTCCTTCCCTCTTTTCGCATAGAGTTCGATACCTCGACCCAACAGGTTGATTTTTAATCTTATTTTTGCCTATTTTCCTGCCTTTTTTCACATATCTAAACTCTAGTCTCGGAATCATTTTTAAAAGTCATCGAGGGCTACAGGTTTACAGCAAGTTCCAATAATGTTTATGTCGAGAATAAATTAGCCGATAACGTTGGCAAGGTATTTTATGGTAGAATATTAAGTGGCTTCGGTATACCAAAGCTCTTCGTCTTAGTACCTTTCGAAGATGTTTTCGAGGGCCATAACTGCCTACTTTTTAATGGGATTGGTAACGGCATCGATTCCAGTATGTTCTAAAGCTATCGTGATAATCTGACTGGTGTAAGGCTTAGTGGTAATGGACTTAGCGATTTAGGGGCATGGATCTTAGCGTTTTAACGTGGAGTCGCGCGATGTAGTTTTTTTCGCGCAACTTAGTGATTTCAATTAAATTGGCGAACTTGACGATTATAATGGTGTGGGGAGTAAAAAAGATTAAAGTAAGGCAAAGATTTGATATAGGTGGTACGGTCGGAGGTGGTTATTAGTGGTGGAGGTTGTTTAGCATAGAGAATTAGTCGTTTTTCTTACGATTTGCAGTAGTAGTACCTATAGTAGCAATTGACTTAACCGTTTGCTAATTTTACGGCTTAGTAATCTTTAAGACTTTTAGCGGTTAGTCTCAATGCCTTTAAAAAGGATTAATAAAGATTTCTTGGTGTTTTCAAGTAACGATACTATCGTTTACTTATAGATTACCGCGAATAACTGCATAGCCTATAAGTATTCCCTATTTGCTGCCGCGAATAACTACATAACGCATTGGTTCCCTTCGAAAAAACTTTTCCTTTACCTTGCCGAAAAAAGCGTAACTGGAAAGCAGTTTTTTCTTTTACTTAGCAAATCTGTGCTTAACCTCATAAGCACTAATCAGTATTGGTAGACCTTAGACGTTATAAAGTTGTCGATTCGATTGGTTGAAGTAATAGTAATATTGTAATAGTCAGATAGTGGAGGTATTGTTTTAGGTTTGGCAGACCGCTAGCCGGTCTACACTGTAAATTGTATGGTCAAGTACTTGTCTCGTGCCCTAAAGTGAAGTGCAGCATACTGCACTCGACTTATAACTAATGCGGTAAGTACGCACAAAGTAATACACTTGCAGTACAGTTAATTTTACTTATAGTAAAGTTGACCTACTTCACTGTATATAATACTATTGCAATACTATTCTAACAATTGGAATATTTTTGCTTGTTACTCTTAATTTCGAAACGCTAGGTTAAATATGTTAAAGATTTTTCTCTTTTCAAATATTATTTGTATTACCGTTTCATAACCCAAAGCGCTCGCTTAAATATATTAACCCGAAAATTATAAGATAATATCAAAATCAAAAAGCGTAACGCGCGAGTTTTTTAACCTATTTCTATTGCTATATTAAACATAATAATAATAAAATTAATTGAGATAACGCTAGGGGATATCGGGACACCGGTAATAGTGATACCCTCGCAGTCTCAGCTCGCGTTAAACCCTTGAATTTTGTTAACGCCGAGTGATTACTTCATTTTCAAGTCAGATATTTTCGCGGAATTATAAGATTAAAGAGTAACAAATGACCCGTTATATGGAGTCCGTTTATTTATAGTTTTCGAAAACGTTAGACGTTTCTTTATTCAGATAAAATATTAAGTATAAATTACAAATTATAAGATTAATTCGTGGGGTACATTACGTTACTATAACCGATTATAACTATCGAATTGAACATTATGAATGATAAACATTTTATAATGAACTTACGATTTGCTCATTATAGATTATTTGGGTAAAAAAATTCTATTTAAAGTCCTTAAATAATACAAATATTAAAAGGGGATACCCGTAAATATTTAACGCTTATATCGAATATATACGTAATATAATAGTATGAAACCTCGTTGTACCTTACGATAAGGCTTCCTTTAACCCCTCCTTATTTTAAATCGATATTAGGCATATATTTCTGTCGACTTTATAAGCGACCTATTCATTACTCATAACAACTTTCTGTATTTATTAGATTTTACGAACTGACGTTTTAATTTTATTTAATTCGAAAATATATAATTTAGAAGTGTCAATATATATCTGGAACGTTTCCAGCATATATTGTAAAGGTCCTTTGATTTTCAACTTTTATTATTAACAACCTTCTTTCGAATTAAGTAAATGTATTTTAAACGACTTTATATTTTTAGGTAAAATATAAGTAACTTCTATGATCTATATATTATTTATTAATGAATGACGATATCAAATGTATAAGTAAAAAGGTTTTGAAGTACTTAGAAATCATCTTCGCCTTTTCGTAATATAATTCGGAATTATATTTATCCGTTTGTTTATTTATATTTAATAACCGGAAGTCAATGATTACTGTATTTAATATAAACCGACTTGTAAATAAGTACCAAATGATCTTTATCTCTAAGGCAAATAAAAATACGATGTCGTTGATTAATTTTGCGGAATAAATCTTTATGTTTTTAGTACATTTACGCGAAAGTACGGAGTGAGCATAGGTAATAATAATATATATTGAATAATAAATTAAAATAATAGTGAACCATTGGCTATGTTCAGCGAAAAGGTATGAGGTAGGCGACTAGGTTTAGTTTAATTTATGTAATATTAAGATAAATTGTAAGAATGAAAAATTCAATTAATTTTACAACTAATATCGGATCGTCGATATTTATAACCCGTAAAACGTTATTTTGGAAGTTTTTAGCAATTACCTTATATTTTACGTGGATTTAGCTAAACGAATTGTTACAAACCCCATTTCCTCATAAGTTTCATCTATCATTCACCCGAAACCAATTTTTGTTGCTAACGATATAGGAAAAAAATATACGAAGAATTTGAAATTTAACAAATATTCACGATAAAAATGGAGCGAAACGGTATTTACTTTATATGAATTATGTAAAAGGATTATAATAATGAAAAGTGAAAATTATTAAAGAATTATCAGTATATTATAACTCTAACAAAATTCGAAGCGAAATAAAGGGACGTCTGAGTTTATAATAACCCAGTATTTGGATATCAACATCAAATATATATTGAGTAACTTATGCGGCGCGAATTACCTTTACCTTAGGAATGGTATAATGTTTATAAAAAAGGGTAGAATTCAATATTACTATAATATAATACGATAGGTAGGACCGAGTATACGTTATCCAACTTTTTCGGATAAGTATCTAACTGCAAAACGGTTTTTACTACAATCTATTAAAGTTTCATCTATTCGTTATTATTATTTCTATTTATATTTCACGAGTTATAGCGTTATTAACGTTGGAAACCTTATTGCGATTAGCTTTAGATATTGGAAAAGGTTAGTAAGGGCGGGTGGTGTAGGGTGGGGTGGGTGTTAGTTAACGTTGATAAGGGAGGCTAACGAAAGTCATGGCGGGAGTGGGGCGACGCCAATAATATCGGGTAGCGTTAGGCGGGACGAGTATTAGGGAAGGCTAACGGTAATAGTTGACGTAAAGCAAGGTAAGAAAAGCGACCCTTTAGGCAGGATATTAGGGATTGTAATATATTAGTTTATACCCGCGCGATGCAATCGGCCCTGCTGCGATCTTTCGCCCGTTTTCGGTTATCCTAATTAACTTTTTTCTCATTAAGGTTAACAAATAAAATACAGATAAAAAAGAAGCTTTTACAGTCAGGCTTTAAACGTCATTCGCTACGCTTTATAAACCATAGCTTATATTATTATAGGAAATATTGTTTACGTAAATATATTATTTTTGCTATTTGAGTCTTTACGGAAGGGTATACAGTGGGTATTAGAAAAAACCGGCGTAAAGCTATTACGTATTAATGTACAGTTAACCGAAGGAGTTCTATTACAGTAAATAAGCGAAACCATAAAAGGCGATAAGTAAGTCCTGAAAAATAGTCTTCCTAGGAGTAAAGAGCAACGGAAACGTATGGCAAAAGGGGTAATATTTTGTATTACCGAAAAGGTTAAAACTCTTTAAGTTCAGGTAATATTATAAAGCCGAATAAACTAATTAACTAATTCGAAAAATATGAAAGTCAAAACGAGCTTATAATTCGGAATATCTCCTTACCGTATATAGACTAGGGATAAAACATAATTTTTGTTTATAATAAAGATAAATAATCACCATAATAAGGCGCGTAAATTAAACGAAATAGTAACTAATCTTATCTCCTAAATATATTGCAAAAAAGAGTTAATTTACGGTCGGGTTTTCTATTAGGTTCATTTATTAAATTTCCTCTATTATAAATTTTCCGTTATGTACGATAACCCAACATATAATAGATTCGAACGTAAATAAAAGGTACGTCTGAATTAAAACCGTATTTAATACAAAATATATAAACGTTTTGGACTTGTAAAAGGAGGAGTTTACTTTTACTTTCGTAAGCACCGAGGACAAATAAGTTGTTTATAACGCGAAAATATTATAAAATTAAATTAAAGATAAGGTATTTATATATAATAGGGCGATATATTTTTTACGACAGCTTTTGTTTTACTGAACACGTTTACGATGGTATTATTTAGTTTATGTTTATTATAAATATTAATTATATTAACTAAAAAAAGGTTAAAAGATTAAGAAAAATGAATAGGTAGTTAAAGGTTTAAATAAGGTTCGAAAATAGGCGGTTGTAATAGGGTTATTATAAAAGGTACAGTAAGATGGGAAATATCGATGGGAGATTAGCGAAGTAGAAGAAAAAAGAGGAAAGTTTTAAGAGTTACAATAAAGGCTGTATTAATAGGTATAGATGAACCGGAATCGATAGGGGTTATATATTATACGGCAGGGTAAAAGTGCCCATTATATGGTACTGTGGTAAAAGCAATATATCCTATAACACATTAAAGGGTGCGTTATATAATACTTAAGGTAAAAGTAATATATTATATAATACGTTAAGGGGCGCGTTATATAGCGCAGGAGGCCTAGAGTTAAACCAGCCGATACGTTATACAGCGCGTTAAAAGTTACGTTACCAACCCGCGCTCAACTTGCTTTCAGCCCATATATTAGGCGGGCACGGCCCGCGTCCTACATTTAACTAGTAAAATACTGCGACCCTTATAACATTTAAAGAAAAGGGGGGCATATTATAAAATTAAGCTATTAGCTATTGGTTTTATAGGTTATATAACTATACATGTAACGGAATATACAATACCCGGTCCAGGATTAGTCCAAACGTGAATTGGGTGTGGTCCGCATATGGTACATGCGAAGGTACGTGACGAGCTGAGAACTGGCTATACCCATAGGTCCTGCACGAAAGGCTACTGTAGCCTCTTCTAATCTTCCGCCTATACCTTAATAGTAAACTCCAATTGGCACCTATTTGGCTTACCATCGTAGGTTAAACCATAACAATGGTGACGTTTACTCCCTAGATATAAGAGGTCGCCCTTCGTACTACAAAAACATCTCTTTAAATGAAACGGACAGCGTTTTCAAAGGGTATATAAAAGATAGCCTTTTTAGCCAGGATATTATCATTTAAGAAGAAGTAAATAACTTTTTCTAAGGGTATATAGAATACGGTAGCGTTCTAAGGAAGTATATAAGTGATAGTTTTCTAGATGGGGATAGTGGCGTTTTAAACGAGGAGAATAGCGTTCCTAAAGAATATATGAAAGATATTCTTTTCGATTACGATCTTTATAAATATGGTTTGAATAAATAGAACGGCTTTTTCGACTAATATATAGGAGATAACCCCTTATAATAATATAAAAGTGTTTTGGAGAAAGGAAACATTATTTTTGAAAGTTATATAAAAATATCCTTTCGGACTGCGACCTTTATAAAGACGTTTTGGAAAAAACAAATTTCGTTGTCGAAAGAAACTTCGAAGGCGATAAAAGGTTATATAATCCTTATGAAATAATATTTATAACTTAAGATTTATATTATCATCTTTTTTATATTAATTTTTTGTTGATAACAACGATAAAGTATTTTTGTATTTGGTTATATTAAAGATGAAAGTTTATAAATTGCGAAAACGATTGTGAAGACGAGCTCCGAATGCGAATAATAGGGCGTAAAAATCTAAAGAAAAGCGTTTCAAATAGCGTTGTGGAGTTGAGGTTAAGGAGTAGTATTATGAATGGTATATTCGAAGTAAGGCTAGAGTAGGGAGTTTCAAATAGCAAATTAAAAGAGTTCGTTTTTATTAATACTTTCTTCGCTGATGTTGTTAAATAGGTTTTGTAACCTAACTCTAATAGATAACTTTTTTTGTGATTTTTTCTAAATTCTGTTTTGTATTTTACGTTCTGGATTCATTATTTTTCATTTGTATTGTATATTTTATTTTTCTAGAGAAGTAATATTTCGTTTTACCAGTACATTTCCACTTTTAACATTTACTATTCAATATTTTCCTGGTATATTATTATTTCTGCATTTGTTATTTTCTGTTTTGTTCGTATATTATTAGTTTTTATATTGACTATTTGTTTTTTACGTTCGATTGTTTCTTCTTGAAAAAAATTGATTATATTCATATAATTCATTGTATTATAGCTGGTTTATACCAGTTGATATGAAAAATAGTAGTTAGGTATTGCCGAAGGGGGAAGGGGAGCGATCGTTTTTTTTTTCGTTGTTGTTATCGCCTTTGTTGTTGTTGTTGTTGTTGTTGTTGTTGTTGTTGTTGTTGTTGTTGTTGTTGTTGTTGTTGTTGTTGTTGTTGTTGTTGTTGTTGTTGTTGT